>PVJH01002762.1:0-138282 GCA_004026705.1 Nesogale talazaci
AAAATTACATAAACTATAACAACGAACATCAAAAGTCAGGAATAAAACATCACTTCTCCTTGAGCCCTCCTGCTTCCCTTAATTAAGCAGCTGTTTATATGAGAAGGAAGGTAAAAATTGCCTTTTCTGGATATCTAACACTCTGCTACTTATAAATCCTATATTATTTTTATTAGAGTGATTGCAAAATAAACTAGAAAGACATGGATAAGGAGTTATTTCAAAAGGACCTAATTTAGATATTTTAAAATACACATTGAGTCTGACTGCTGCACTAACATGTTTCAGGTAATTTTTGTATGAAATCAGAAGTGTGGCATAAGAGTTTTGTTTGTTTTCTATATTTTCTCAAAGAGACATTAAGGTTGGCTTACAGTCCACTTTCAAAGTCATTTTGACTCCAATGTATATGAAGATTTGTTTTCTTATTTTTATCTTATTTCACTCCTATACACACTGCCACTGCTTCATGATAGAATCTCCTTTCTTTTAACCTGGCACCTCACAGCTGATATTACTGCTAGGTGTCCATATGTCTTTTCTGACTCAGTGCAACCAACACAAAACAGAGAGAAATACTGCATGGTAGATCGTCTGCCTCACAACCTTTGATATGTTAGAGTCCATGGTGGCAGAAGCTGTTTCGATCCATTTCCCTGACAGTTTCCTCTTTTTGGAAGACCCGCTATACTCCCAAGCATGATGCCCTTTTCCAGAGATTGGTCTTTCCTGACAAAATGTCCAGAGTACCTGAGACAAAATCTCACCCTCTTAGTTTTTCGCTAAAGCTCTTACTAGACAGATATTTTTTATTCTTCTGTTAGGCCAGAGTACTATCAATATTATTATCCAACACCATAATTCAAATGCATCAGTGTCATTTTGGTATTATTTATTTTTCAACTTTCATACACATATGGGGCAACTGAACATACAGACAAAAGTTTGCCTTCAAAGTTGACATTTGTGTTCTTTAACACTGAAAAGGTCTTGTGTGGCTCATCTTTCCACTGTAATACTTCACTCTATTTCCTCATGGACTAAGGATACCAGCAAAATTAAATACTTGACAAATTTTATGTTTATTTCACTTATCATAATGTAGTCTTTTGGTCCAGTTGTGAAGATTTGGGTATTCTTAAAAACAAAACAAAAAAATACACTGGTTAATTGGCATTTAGTCCACTTATCACACAATCCAATACTTCAATAATATCAAAAAGAGTTGTACACTCAACATCACAATCAATTTTAGAATATCTCCCCAACTAACCGTGGCTAAATAGTTTTTAAAATGTGCAATCACCAGCATTTCTGATACCCCCTATCCTCTCCCATATGCATTGTTTGCTCACTTAATCACCTTACCCTATCCCCCATCCTTTCCTACATCCCCTATAAATCCCTGCAACAGTTCTTATCTTTATTGTATCTACTCCTTCTATGCTTCATGAACTGGAAAGCCCAAAAGAAACAATAAGAAACAAAAGCAAAATAAAGTGCCAAGGGTAAAATAATAATAACAACAATAATAATAATAATAATAATAATTAATAATAATACAGAAAGCCTGTGTGATTAAGAGGGGCTGAAGGGACCAGGTCTTGAGCACCAAAGAACAAGAATCACATCATTATGAATGAAGGGAGAGCAGGGTGGGGACCTAAGGCCCACTGGTGGGTAATTGGTCACCCCTTAACAGGGGAGTCACAGGGAGGAGACAGACCAGTCAGGAGGCAGCTGGGCAGTGATGATGCATACACGTTTCCTCTAGTTCCTGAAGCCTTCCTGCCCCCAACTATCATGGTCCCAACTATACCTTACACCGGAGAAGGTACACTAGTAGAGAGGGGAGCTGGACATATGGGAAATCAGGATGGATGAGTCCCTTCAGGCCAGTGGTGAGATTGGAGGTGCTGGAAGGGTGGAGAGAAGGTGGGGTAGAGAGACAGAACCAACTGCAGGGATATACACATAAGCTCCTATTGGAAGGACGGGCATCAGGGGAATGCGTTGGGGGAGAGGTTGGCAGAGTAGGATATGACAGAACAATAATGGTTTATAAAGTATTGGGGGTTGGTGGGGAGGGGGGAGCAGGGGAAGAGGGGGGAAGGCATGGAAAAGTTGAATAAGGGGCTGAAGGGGAAAGGTAGATGTTTGGAGAATGATGACAGCAACAAACATGTGACGGTGCTTGGCACAGTATGTTTATTTATGTATTGTGAAAAACAATGTATGAGCCCCCAATAAAACAATTTTTGATTAAAATCATTATAATTATAATAAAGAGATAAAAATACAATGAGTGAGAAAGAAAAGACTACCACGAATATTTTAAAGACAGGTGGGAGCGAGGGGAATATTTGTCATGGAGTAAGCAAGAAATATTAGGAGCTAGAACAATTTTGGTTGGGTCAAGAGGAAGGTGACTGACAAGTATCCAGTTCAAGCTAGTATGCTCATGATAACAATGTTCTCTGCCTGATGGTAAAGCTGTTCAAAGATCCTTGCCTGTGGCTAGAGGGCATCTGTCTGCAGCTTAATCTGACTAGACACATTGAAGATGGGTTCTGGGTTCCTACTGTCCTCTATGCCCTTATACAAATTGGGTATCCACAATTTGGGCTCTGATATTTTTACCTTTGTCATATTTGAAGTTTGCTATTACTGTCTTTTTAGTATACAAGGTGGTACACTTTCCCCACACGTATGTAGCGGACCCCTTCCTTAAACGACTGCTTGTGTGTAAATAAGCCTTTAAGACCACAGACAGCATTCTAGCTGATAGCAGGCATCATCTGCCTTCTACACCACACTTGGCTGTAGCACGGCTGTCTTCAATGACCACTATATGAATGTGAGTATCCAGCAGAGCCCTCCTGTCAGAACTAGTTTTTCCTACATTGGGATTAGGTTTAGGTGGTGGCCCAGAGATTCTGCTGTTCTTGACACTGCGGTGTGATTCCAACTAAAGGATGCCGCCCTTGGGCTCCGTTAGCAAGTACTTCCCGTCCTCCTCTTTCAGCAAACACAATTTTCTTTGCCTCTCTATCATAGCTTCTTAATACACCTTTCTCCAACCCTGAAGCCAGCTTCCTCATAAAGTTCAGCTTCTCAAATGCAAGTTATGTCCCCAAGTACCATACTTTCTTAAGAAATATTTCTTTTCTCTGAATCCTAATTTTTAAATAATTTTATTTTTGCTAGAATTCTTTGTTATGCTTTTCTCTTTACAAAAGATTTCGTTTTTTCTCTCACATATCATTAGTTAATGTGTAAGTGAACACCTAATAGGAAGTCATTCAGTGAGTTCTTGCATGGTTGCTGTCTACATTTTTAGATAACTTTTCAGTAGAAAATCTATTTTGAAGCAGAATATATATATATATATATGTATGTATTGCTCAAATAAAATTAAACATGGAATGATGAAATTGAGACTGAATAAAGAATGCAGTCTTGAGATTATGAAAACTCTGTAAACCAGGGTGACTTCATATTCAATTTTGATGAAAAAGGATATGTACTAAGGAATATGAAATAAGAAATTTTAATACATTATAAATTTAAACAATCACATATAATGCACCATAGGAAAGAGAAATGGATGGATAAGAATTTATTCAGACTGTACAAATGAGACTGTTATGATCTTTATTAAAACTAGGCATTGGGAAGGAGGGTAAGCAAGAAAGAACAATTACTGGGTGAATAGAATAAATAAAGAAGTGTGTGCATTAAAGTACTTAGAATGCAAATTCCTGGATTAGTCTTAACTTTTAAAATTAAAGACAAAAATCTCCAAAATTCCCTTATATATTGTTATCCTGTGTATAAAACATTCCTATTGTTATCATATACAAAGTTCAACTTTAAAAATCTTAATTTAATACCTAAATAAATATTCTAGGAAACCTGCAGTGTTTTCTGTCTGGTATATTTGAATTATATTTGAGTTCAGCATTCCTTCATACATGCTGATTTTTAATATTTTGATAAATGTCAAAATAATTCTGACTACTTCTCCAAAAATTATATTTATATTAATTCAAGTATAGATCCAAATCAATATTATTTAAAAATTAATATTACAAATGCAGTTTACTATGTACCATTTGGTATATCCAGCTATTTAAAATCACACCTTTATAGAAGCATATATTGTGTGTGTGTGTGTGTGTGTGCTAGAGAGACAGAAACAGAAAGTTGGAGACTTATGGCCTATTTTACTTTTAATTAAAATAATAAGAGGCTAGTGGCTTAGTGGTTATATATTGGGATGTTAACTGTAAGGTCAGCAGTTTGAAACCACCACTAGCCTTTCTGTCAAAGAAAGACAGAACTTTCTGCTTCAATAGAGATACAGACTTGGAAATCTACAGGGAGAATTCTACCCTGCTTTATATATTTGAGTCAGTATCAACGGGATGACAGTGAGTATTTGAGCTCTATAAATGTTTGTCCTTATTTATTTTCTTTTAACTGTCACAAATAAGCTTCTTTTTAAGTCTTAAAATTAGTGCTATAAATATGTACATATTAAGAAAAATAACCAGTGTTAAGTATATCTACCAGGCAGGTAAAATTAATTGTTTCAAATGCACAATTTTATAGTTTATGAATTGCCATTTTAAAAGTAAGTGTTGTACATTGATTTTGTCATTTAATCTGAAATACAATTTTCTTCTTGAATTTAAAATCTTTGAACTCTATTTCATAATAAAAGCTCAAGGTTCTCCAAAAGTAGATTCTGTGCCATAATAAGAAGCAGGCAAAGTATAAATTAGTTCTTATGAAATTGCAAGACTGTACAAGTTACTCTTTAGAATACCCTAGGACAGAAGAAAATAGAGAAGACTGGATTTTCTGTTGCATTCATGTTCTAACTGATGGAAAATAGTTTTTCTAGATTATTTATAAATATATTAATTGATAAAAGTGTATTATATATTCAGCATATGGCATTGTCTTGGTTATTCTGACAGCAAGTGTGTCAATAGATGAGAACTAAAGACATTTCATAAAGAAAGCAACATGGGAATATGACTGTAAGAGAACAAAAGTTGGAGGCCAAGTGGTGAGAATATAGTAGATGATCTCCTGAACTGCCAAATGAGTAGGACATAAGAAAGGCAAGGAAATATATTTGGCCCTGAGAAATACATAAAAACAAGATAGGTAATTATCTCTGCAATGCTGAGTCGTTCCACACTATGGAAATGTGAACACGTAGACAGAAGTTTTAGTTCTTTGTTTTAGGATGCTTTTGTCAGGAGAAAAAGGAAATTAGAGAGGTGAGAAAACTTGTCAAAAATGTAGTATTTTGATGGAATGTGAACAGATTCTTTATAGCAATTTTGACAATGATAATATCTAAGACAATGATGTGTTATGTAAGTACATAGAAATATTAAATATTCCTTAATATTTATATTTTGGAAAAAATAAGAGACACAAGAATGATGATTCATTAAGACCTCTACCTCGTGCACTATATTGAACTCACTTGATATGTTTCTGGTGCATCCTCTGTGTAAATGAGCCCCTTTCAGATGTATTTCCTATTGAAACTCTACATGTCTTGGTAGGAAAAGTTAATGAAGTGTGAGGAGGATGCAATGCTTATACAAGTGTTTTAAATCATTTCCTCTATTTGAGCTGTTTCTTAAGAGACTTGAGATGCAGACGGTGCTCACTTTAGTGACAGCTCTTAGTTGTCCTTTGAGGTTATGTAAATTTGCCCTCACACTAACAGGATCATATCGACCCTTACACAGAGCAAATTCATCTGAACCACCATCACTGGCTGCATGTAAGGCTTTACTACAATGGGGAAAAAACTGAACATTTTTTATGTAGGGTTGGCTGGTATGTTATTTAACTATTGAAATTAGAACATTGAAATTTTATTTTTGCATTTAGTGAAATAATTTAAAGTATTACAGACAGACTAGCATTAAAAAATTCTTTTTAATATCTATATTATAATGGAATGATTAAAATAAAAGTTCTGAAGCACAAATTACCTTATATCTATCAGAAAAAACTTTCTGTTGTCTATATCTTTTTTGTCTCACCCACCTCCATTGGACAAATACTAAAGTATGCCAAAAATATTGCCACAAAATAATTTGTGAAAAAACAATAAAAGATTTGAAGTTACTCTTTCTTAACATGTCTTTTATGAAGATCTAAACATTTTCAATTCTTTGAACCTTCCCTAGATAGTTGCGTTCTCTTCTAATTACAAAACACCCAAGTGGAAGTCTTAGCCTCCTCCAGGAATTACAACAATGGTTTGCTTTAATTGGTGGGCTAAAACAAAATCTGAAGAGGCAGGATCAGGACTAGATGGTGGAAAAAGTAAAGTTTCCTGTTAAGCTTCGCAAGAGTGAACAAGTGCATTGTGCGGATTGGATATGAAATGAAAATCATTGATATAATTTTCTTGGTTTTATTTTGTTTCCCCACTACTGTAGTTTTAATTTTCTTAATTTTTTTTTATAATACGATCCCATGATTGTTTTGTCCTTAAAGAAAATCTATTAAAATGTCTTCCTTGTCGTCTTTGGAATAACAAAGGCAATGGACTTCAAGGGAGGGGGACAAAAAGCCAATCAAAACAAACAAAACGCACTGCAGTCCAGTTGGGTTCAAGCTGACTCATAGTGACCAGAAAGGGCAGGGAAGAGAAGCCCCCTGTGAGTTTCTGACACTGGAATTCTTTGCCTGATTACAATGCCCCATCTTTCTCTTGTGGAGCCGCTGGTGGTTTCAAACAGCTGATCTTGCAGCCCAAGCAGAACAGCAACATCTATCAACTTATAGCCCAACTCCCTTATGCTACCAGATATTCCCTGACAGTCTCCCATCCAAGTAATAAGTGTTTAGCTTTAGAGAACATTCATGCCCTGATTGGAAAACAAAGGACACTCCACTTCTTAGAGGAATAAAATGCCTGAAGAAGTCAGCTTCTAATCAAATTAGTCTGGCTTTCTCAATGTTTCATCTATCCTTTGTTCCATGTTCTTTGTTTCATCCATTTGATCTTACTAGTGGAAACTATCAATGTATTATTTCAAGTTTTTTTTCCAATAATCTTTAACAATATTTTGCCTATGTATTCAGAAAATTTATATTGGGTCACTGTAAGATAGATAGATGTGATCTCAGTGGGAATGCCACTAATAAATTTATTCAATAATTTGTTTTCTCTTAGATTATTTTGAAGAATGGGCACAGATGAATTTATTCTTAAAATAGATCTTGATATTTTATTAATTTGTAGAAGCACATAAATTATTTTATTTTTTACTCTAATATAGTGAATTTATAAAATAGTTTTGGGTTTTCACTACACATAAAAATGTAGCTGCTATGGACACTGATCTGGACTGCAATAAAATCACTTTAAGGAACTTTGGGAATGTATTATGGAAGCAGCTACCTAGATACAATGAAGATTTAGAAGCCTGGTGAAAAATTCAAAATAGCTCTGAAAAATGGTCTTGCTTGGTGATTTAATTCTTGATTGATTTCACTAATCTGGTCAAGACCTTTGACTATTTACTTGTAGTGCTAAATAAGACCTGTTTTAGTTCAAAGAAAAAGGATAATTAAGTTAATTAAGAAGCCTAAATAATTTTTAGTTTTCAGATGGAAAGAAATCCTTTGACATTTTAAAATATTCTTTCTAGATAGAGTTACCATTCATGGAGGATATTACCATGTAAACTTAAACCGTTTACCATGTAAACTGTAGAGAACAGAATTAGCAAATCACACACCCTAACATGGAGTGGATTCTGACTCACAGAAAGCTTACAGGACAAGCGGAACTATCCCTGTGTTTCTTAGACTGAAACTCTTTACAAAAGTCAATAGCCTCCTCTTTCTGTTGGGAGCAGCTGGTGGTTTTGGACTGCTGACCTTGTGGATAGCAGCTTAACAAATAATCACTGCCACCCCAGGGCTCTATCAGCACCAGAGAGCCATGTCTTTTTAAATATTAAAAAAAGATCATGTATACTTACATTGTCATTTTGTCTCTATGCACAAATATTTTATTCATATAACTACATCAAATCACAATTTGGATGCAGAAAGGATGCAATAAAGAGTAGGCGAAACATGTTCTAAATCTTAATGTGATTAAGCGTGCATTTGAGATAAGGGTATGATTTCATTAATACACATGAAATATTTACTCCAATTATAAGCTAAAGGTGATATATTACAAAATAGGATAAAATAAGCCTTTGCTTTAAATCACTGTCTTTGGTTAGAAAAATAAAATTGTACAAAATAGAAAATGGAACAAAACTATGACATATATCACCTGCATGAACCAATACCTAACAAACAATTTATCAGCATTCTCTCAGATCAGAGTAAATTTTAGATCATTTACATGCATTCTTCAGGACAGAGTCACAGAAGAATAAAATGTGCATCTATATGACCTTTTCTTTGTCTTTCTCTTGCTATCCCTAATGAAATACCAGTGTTTGCCACAGTCATTTTGCCACCAACTTTAAAACCTCAAGGTTTAAAACACTATAGTTGGGAGGCCTCCATACTCAGCTGCAAATTATCATATGAATGAAGACACCAGGGAACTACTAAAAAATCCCTATATATACACTGAACTTAGAAAAAACAAAAAAACTCCTCATTTTCTTTTTATTGCCCTAGTGGAATCTCATGATGAAAAAAATTCTAGAATTTAGGATCCATAAGATATTTATGAACATTCAGCCTTCAGTTTGTCGTAATACATGGGCTGATGTGTCAGTTGGATGCTGGAAGCTCTCAATGGGATTTCAGTGGGCAGGCTTACTCATGATGGACAGGGAAAATGCAATAGCATTCTGAATAAACTGACCCCTGACAACCTTGTGAACAGCAGCAGAATACTTTTTATATAAAATTGAGAGACTGAACACAACCACAGAAGGGCCTTCGAAACATAACTAAGAATTGCTTCCTCAAAGTGCGTTGAACTTAATTATATAGATGTACACCTTTTAGGATCTTCATGTACAATGTAACACAACTCAAAATGAAAAGAAACAACAGGACACATTTATTCAAACGTGGATTGTGGATTGCATGATTTATGAATTTACAAAAATCGGAAGTCAAGAAAAATGAAGAGTAATGAATAGAGATGGATAAGCTAGTAGTTGTTGTTGGGGCCATGGAGTCAGCCTGGTCCTCTGCCCTCATCACAGCCATTCCTATGGTTGAGTACCTTATTACAGTCACTGTTTTGGTTCATCTTGTTTAGGGCCTTCTTTGTTTGCTAATCTACTTTACCAAGTTTGACATCCTCTGGTAGAGAAATTTCTCTTCTGATAACATAACTATTGTAAGTTAGACAAAGTCTTACCTTCCTTGCCTCTAAGAAGCAACCTGGCTGCACTTCAGCCAAGATGGATTTATTTGTTTTTTCGGAACTCCATTGTAAGTTCAGTAGCCTTTGCCCGTCACAAACTTCAAAAGCAATAATTCTTTCTCAGTTGTCCTTACTCACTGTCCAACTTCCACATACAAATGAGGCAATTGAAAACAGTATGTCTTAGTTGAGGTACACTTTGATCATAACCGGCACAATTTTGCTTTTAAATATTTTAAGATTTTGTGTAGCAGATTAACACAATACAATATGTTTTTTTTTTCTCTTGACTGCTGCTTCCAAAGCATTGATTGTAGATCTGTGTGTTAGTCTGGGTAGACTAGAGAAACAATTTCATAGACACACACATGGATATAAGGGCAAGGTTTATATATAAAAGGAAGGGGAACAGTGAGAAAGCATCTCAGCCCAATCCAGTCCAAAGTCATAAGTCTGATATTAACCCATATGTCTGAAACCAGTCTATAAAGTCTCTTTCCGACTCATGAAGCACATGCAGTAGAAGTGTCCAGGCACTGACAGGGGTCTCCCCATGGCTCCTCATTTTCAAGGTTCAGCATCCTTCAGCAGTATACATTGGTGGTGGGAGCATCTCAGTGCTGGCAGGGGTCTCTCTGTGGCTTCTCTGGCCCCAGAGGTCTGATTGCATCAGGACAAACCCATGTGGCTTCTCCTTTGGCTCCTCCATTCTCCAGTAATCAGTATTTATCAGCATGCTGTTATCTCATTTTGTCAGTAATTTGTCATCCTGAAGACTCAATCTTGTCTCCCTTCTCCAATTGGGGAATACTGTGAAATTTCTCAGAAATCTCAGGAGAAAGCCATGCCTACACAGAGGTCTCATTGGCTACTCATTGGCTATCTCCAGATTAACAGGCTTGACGTCACTCCTACATTTCAACCATAAAATTAACATAAGCACATGACTGCTACAATCCAAGAGAGAGAAAATTCTTGACCATTTTAAACTTTTCTGTTTATAATGATGTTATTTAATGGTCCAATTATGAGACTTTTGGTTTTCTTTTCCTTAAACTGTAAGCTGTTGAAGATAATTCTTGATCTTCATCACCAAGTACTTCAAGATCAGCTCACTTTTAGCAAGAAAAGTTGTGTATTCTGCATACTGGAAGTTGTTAATAACTGTTTGCTGATCCCGATATCTCATTTCCTTCATATAATCCAGTGTCTCTGATTATTTGCTCTGCATACAGATTGAATACATAAAATGAGAGGACATAACCCTGATATATACTTTTCATGATTTAAATCAGGCATTATTCCTTTGTTTCATTAACCAACTACCTCCTGACCCATGTATAGATTTTGCATGAGCAAACTTGCATGTTCTGGGAAATCCATTCATCTGAAAACTATCCTGACTTCGCTATGATCCACATAGTCAAATTCCTTTGCATAGTCAATATAACAAAAATAAATTTTCTTCAGAAAAACCTTTACCTGCCTGCAACATTAATGACATTATCCTATAATTTGCACGTCCTGTTTGGATCACCTTTTTTTGGAATGAGCACAGACTTGGATCTTTTCTAGTCAGTTGACCAGACAGCTGTCTTCCACACGTCCTGGTCTAGACTGAAGAGAGTGTCCAAGGCTTCATCGGCTTGTTAAAGCATTTCAATTGGCATTCCATCAATTCCTAGGCATTATTTAGCTGAAATAGACTAGTATTGGTAATCCTGAGTCAGACATCTATATGACATGGTCTGCAAATTGAAGAGCTCTCAAATAGAACATTCCAAGATCTACTCTGAGGTAACAGTAATATCTATACATTTATTAGGAAGCCCAGTTAGTGCAACTGTTAGTGAAGTTTGTCTGTCAAGCACTCATGCCAAAGATGAAGAAATTAAAGATATTTACTAATTTTTTCAAGCATGAACATGATCCAACAGGAAATCAAGATGCATGATAATTTCTGGTCTTTCGTATGATGGTTAAGATTTTCTGTTACTTTTAAGTGCAACATGAGGAGGTATAGCTAGTAACAAGGCATTAGTAGACTATGAGAAGAAAAGGGACAAATCTTGGCCATCTAGCTCAGAAGCAAGTCCACATGGACAAGCACAGCAGCCTGTGTGACTACGAGGTGTGAAAAGGATCCAGTGTCAAGCATCAAAGAACTAAAAATTATATCATTATAAATGAGGGGGAGTTCAGATTGGGGTCCCAAATCCCATCAATAAGTGAAGCGACGTCCTTTTACAAAGGGGTTGCAGCAAACAGATGAACCAGTCAAGGTAGAGTGTAATAACCAGGAAATGTGAAACTTTCCTCTAGTTCTCAAATGCTTCCTCCCACAGACTATCAGCATACCAATTCTACCTTACAAATCCAGGTAGGCCAGGGAATGTACACTGGAGTTGGAAACATGGGGAATTTAGGATAGATGATCCCTTGGGACTAGTGAGGGGAGTGGTGATACTGGGAGGGTGGAGAAATGGTGGAATAGAAATAGGGAAAAAATTTCAGGGATCTACATGTGATCTCCTCTCTGGGGTGTGGACAACAGGGGAAGGTGGTGAGGCCAGACATTGGACAGTGTGCGATATGAAGAGGTAATAACAATTTGTAAATTATTATGGGTTCATGGGGGAGAAGGAGAGGGGAGGGCAAACATGGGGAGCTGGTATTTAAAAAAAGGAACTAGAGGAAAGGGGGAAGGAGGAGCTTATGCTGGGTGCTCAAGCAGACAATGTTTGGAAATTAATATTGCAGCAGGTTCTTAAATATGCTTAATACAAATGATGCATTGAATGTTATAAGAGCTTTAAGATCCCCCAATAAAATATGTGTTAAAAAAAGAAAATGGACAAATCATTGCAATAGTGGAGTCTTTAGGTGATATTGGATTTTCACTGTGGATTTTGAGAGCAGCATACAGATTACGGAGAAAAATCTAACAAAAACCAATGTGATAATAAATGAATGAGTATGAAGAAGGACGCAGATGTCATTATGACATCTAACTTTCTAATATACATAACTAAGTGGATGGTCTTGCTATCACGACAGCGTAAATAGTAATTAATAATGATGATAATATTGTTGGATAATGCCTATTGACTTAGGAGCTGAGCAATCACTTTTATCCATGAACTGACTTTAAGCAACTCTTCTAGATTTGAAATTCAAGTTTCACAACGTGTTTTAACAGAAGAATATTTACATATTTTGAGAAGGCAAGGAAATTGTCAGTTTTCTTAGTAAACTATGATTTCGAAAATGCAAAGATAGCATTTCTATGTTTAACCCAAATGGACTAACACTATTTCCCTTCTTAGTTAAAACAACAAAATAAAGCAAGTAATATGAAATGATGGTTTCTAAAACACTGGTTTGGGGTCAAGTTTAGTGACCCCCTTAGAAATAAGAAAAAAACAAGATGAGCTTATATGTTCAATGTAGGTAATTTCCAGATATGGCCCAGCAGAGATGACCATAAGCAGAGTTCCATGAGCTCATTGATATGACAGCTGAGATTGCAGCAGGAACAAATTAGCTATAGTTTCATAGGAAATGGTAGCAGAGAGGAATAAACAGCAAAGTGAGCTTAAGGAACCTGAAAGAGCCTTCCTTGAGTATTCACTAATTATTAATCACTATATGAACATAGTAAGAATACAGAACTGGGAAGTGAGGAAAACATGTAAATTTTGTTTTGCTTTGTTTGCTTTTTTGGGGGCATCACTGCCCTCAGGTGGTGGGAGTAGGAGGTCCAGCCTTTGCTCCTGTGGAGCTGCTGCTGAAATTGAACATCCCAGTGGGCAGCAGTCCCGCGAACAACCACTATGCCACTGGGGCTCAGCCCCCATGTCAATTTTAATAAGAGTATATAGTACCTTTGAAAAGCTGACAACAGTGCCTGGTCCCAAAAGTGAGCCTGGAGAACCTTATGAGACACCAGCCTTTGACTAGAGGACCGAGAAGTCTTAATAGTGGTTAATTATTCCAAGACAGATTCCCACTCTCAAACTGCATGACACGTATTAAATGGAAGACCTGGAAGGAGCTTACAATTTCCAAGTAACTTAAGACACTTTAGCATGAAGTTCAGGACATATATAAGGAAACAAAATTACTGAGCACTCAACTTGAAAACATAAATGTCGGATGTAACCAAAAACTCATTGAGTACCTACCAACACATAGCGACACTTTAGGACAGGGAAGACCTAACTCTGTGAGTTCCAGAGACTGAACACTTTACATGCGTGGAAAGCCCATGCTTCTGTTGTGAGAAATCAAGCTGCTGGTCTCAAACTGTTGAGCTTGCAGTTAGTAGCTCTCACTACCATTGAATCAATTTTGACTCATAGTGACCTCCTGTGGGTGTCTAAGGCTGTAACTGATTACCGAAGCAGAAAGCCCAGTCTTGAACTCACAACCAGGTATTTTTGAACTCACAGTCACAGTGCAGCCCAACATATATCCACTCAACCACCACCGTTGCTATTACACCAGCTAGACTCCTACAATGTCCAATAGCGATTAAAAAGAAGGGGAAAGAGAGATCCACTACAGTCCAATAATGAGGAAATAGATTAAATAAATTAATTCAACAAAATAGAATGTGAGTAAAAACAGATGTTACATTTAGCAGGCGAGAACATTAAAGCAGTTATCTCAACTCTGTGTATGCATTTAAAAAGGTAAGCAAGACGCAGTAGAAACTTCAAATCACTGTCATCAAGGAATTCTGACTAGAAATGGTCTTAACGAGAGTTCCTGTAAGACAGAGAAGAACTGCATTTGTGGGTTTCCAGCACTGTTAATCTTGTCAGGAGTAGAAAGTCTCATGGCCCTCCTGTGAATCTGCTGCTGACCATCTAGTAATCAATTCAGCACCCACTCACTACACTCCCAGGGCTCCTCAAGCAAGACATTGAAGATATAAAAGGTCAAAATCAAAACTCTAGAGATGAAAGTCATATTCCATAGCCTTAAAAATTGTGTGAGACTAATAAACAATTAGGTATCTCAGCAGATAGTATTAGTGATTTTGAAGGAAGAACATTGATCTTTCTGTACTATAGCATTTAAAAACAAAGTAAATACATTATTATATATAACTAATCTGTGGGAAACACTAGGTATATAGATTTATAATTGGATTGCACAAAGTAAAGGGAGAGGCAAATTCAGAAAACAATAGTATTTAAATAACTAATTGTTCTTTTTTGAAAATTTTTCTTAAAAAACAACTAAAACAAACTCATTACCACTGAGATAAGACAGGATAGAACTGTCTCTGTGGGTTTCCAATACTGGATTCTTTATAGGAGCAGAAAGCCTTATCTGTCTTTGCTAAAATAGCTGGTGGCTTTGAGTTAGCAGTTAGCACTTCATTTTGAAGGAAACTCTAAATCCAAATCTTGAGGCTTAATAATCTTCACATATAAGAAGCCTTACATCAGGGGACATCAGAAGGAAAATTATATTAAAATGAGCAAAGCAGCAATAAATAAATCTGGAAATAACTAGAATTTTAAAAATTGTTATATGCAGAAAACAAACAAGCAAGAGTGCATGTGGTGAGTGTGGGCCAATGAGCTACTTAATGTGACTTCTGTAGCTATAATGTTCTTCCACAAAATGGAGAGGCTCGACAATTAACAAAAGGTGTAGGGAACCAGACAAACTAACCAAATCCCAGCATCTGTGCTGGATGTGTGCATACAGCTTTCCTAAGTGGCTTTTAAAGATGCAAGAGACAAAGATAATTCACAGGATAATGTGAAGAGATGATTGAGAAAGACTAGAAGAGTTTACCGTGGCAGGACAGACAGCTGTAGATGGTTCCACGAATAGGATGAATATCGCAAAATCATTTTTGTAGTTGATACAATGATTCAGAAATATAAGAGGTTTGGTAGGCCACCAGAACATTTGGCTGATTCCCAACACTTAAACTAATTAAATAGTTAGTTTATTATAAATAAATCAATTAATTCCATTTGCCACAGCCATGAGGGATTTAGTTATGGGAATTCCCACCAGGGAATACTCACAGCAGCAGCCCAAAGAGTTGATTAGCTAAGGGGTCTCATAAGGAGACCAGTCACTTTGCCATTCTACTGGGTTTTTAATAACCACACGCCAGAAGTAGGATCGGGGAGGAGTTGGGTATGTTAGTCCTGGTAAACTAGAGAAACAAATACATAGACAAGCATATGGATATAAGGGAAAGATTTATATACAAGAGGAATGCAACATTGAGAAAGCATCCCTGCTCAGTCCAGTTCAAAGTCATAAGTCTGATATTAACCCATATGCCCGCTATCAGTCTATAAAGTCTCCTTCCAACTCACGAAGTCACAGGCCAGTGGGTGCAGAGTCCCAGCACTGGCATCTCCCCAGGGCTCCCTCCTTCCAGGGTTCAGCATCTATCCACAACATCCAGTGGTGGTAGAAGCAACTCAGTGCTGGCAGGGCTCCAGTTGGCTTCTCCAACTTCAAAGGTCTGGTTCCATCAGGCAAGGCCATGTGGCTTCTCCTCTGGCTCATCCAGCTCCTTGGATGCTGCCATCTTGCCTTCTCTGTAGTTTGTTGTCTCTGAGACTAACTCCCAAAAACTGGGGAGATAACTTCTCATCTCCATGAGTGAAATATCGCCAGTTTTCCCAGACGTCTCAGGAGAAAGACATGTCCACACAGGGGGTCTCATTGCCTAATCATTGGCTATCTCCATATTAACAGGCTAGACTCCACACCTACATCTCAATCATGAAATTAGCATAAGCACTTGACCACCACATGGGGGTAGATATTGCTACCATCAAGAAAGATGAGCTAAGGCAGGTTTGCTTGTATAGTGGCAGGCCTAAAGACTCTTGTGAAGCGGTTGCCAAGTCTGATAACTCAAGGAACTGAAGCTAAGTGCCCTCAGACTAAGACTCAAGGTGGAGTGGCATGTCCTTTGGGTATTTATTATAAGGACTCGAAGAGCTTTAAACCATTATCTAAGCAGGGCATATTGGAAGCATTTTCAAGCCAAGGGGCCTAGGACCAGAGAGAGACGTGCTTGCAGGAACAAGGAAGACTGTTCTGGCTGACTCAAATTTCTGAGGCTTATTTTTGATTCACTTGCTTATGTTGAAATTTCTTGGAAAACTGATTTTCTGAAAGTCTGTTTTTTTAAGTGCCAATATTTAGTTCACAAATAGAGAGCAAAGCCATTATCACTTCCTAGAGAACTGCTTTCACTGTACCCTTGTTAAATTCATATTCAGCAATCCCATGTAATAGAATAGTACTGCCCTATAGAGTTTTCTAGGCTATAGCTTTTAAAGGAGTTTATCACCATGTCTTATTTCCTTTGGAAGAACCCATTGAGATCATTCTACCACTTGGACAGTAACCAAGTATATAACCTTCTGTGCAAGCAGCGTTCCTTTTCATTGAAGCTAACACCCTGTAACAGAAGTGCTTTTGTCACCCTTGCTTGGATGAAGAAGCACAGAATTCCCTTGAGGATTTGAAGTTTAATTGAACTCTCAATTTGTGTTATAATCACTGAGAGATGAAATTATTTAATTGCACTCCATTTTGACTAGTTGTTTCCTTTTCCATTGCATTTCAGATTTGTGAATCATAATTTTGTAGTAAATACTAAAAATGAAAGTGAATAGCTTTAGCAAACAGATATTTACTCCTCTATGAAGATATTTACTCTTCACTCAAGGCCAAATTCAATGTACCTTTTATAGAAGAAGAATCTCTGCCAACTCTGAGTAAGGATTCTTGACTCCTTTCTATTTTTGTGGGGCTGGTTTTCTTTGGACAGTTCCATGTATCTTGCTATCAGTTTTCTCATTTATCCAAGAGGTACTTAGCATAGTAATACAGATTCGAAGAGTAGTCTCTTTGTTCCCTCTTCATTCTTGGTAGTAGTCAGACTCTTTTATTCTTTTCACTCTTTCAATCTGTTGTAACAGAAAAGATGATGCAGGGCATGTTCTTTACTCATGGTCAGGATTCTGAACTGAATAACTTCAAAGTAATTGACTTACAAACTCCTGGTACTTGATTAATTCACTGTAAAACTGCCAGATAACATGATTATGTAAGTTATAAGCCATTGAGAATTAGGGCCCAGGAAATCTAACAAATAATTTGGGAGATGAAATTCAACAAGTGACAATAAGAAATGATTTGTTCATGTTTTGATTCAGACACTACAAGCTAATATTTCTGTAGAAGGTGAAAGTATTGATTCCCAGACCTAAAATTATTAAATTAACAAAGATAAATTCAGTCTATTGGGGAAAAGGTAATCAGTGGAAGATGGTCCACAATATACACATTTAAATGAATAATTAAAAACAACAGCATAACCTAATACAAATTGAAACTGGGTTAAGCAGATACATCAATCAGATGCAAATGAATCAGATACATATTTGTGAGTATGTATGTGTTTGTCAATATAAATGCGAGGCATATTATGCATAACCCTTTGTAATTTTTAAAATATGTAATATATGCACCTATACTATGTTGTCTTTATTGTTAAGTGTGGTCAAAGCTTTACTGAGTGTGGCGGTCATGTGCTTATATTAATTTCATGATTAAGATGTAGGGGTGGAGTCTGGCCTGTTAATCTGGAGATAGCCATTGAGTAGCCAATGAAACTTCCGTGTGGGCATGGCTTTCTCCGGAGACTTCTGGGAAATCTCATGGAGATGAGATGCTATCTCTCCAGTTGTAGGGAATTAGTCTCAGAGACAAGGAATTACGGGCAAGACAAGATAGCAGTGTCTGAGCTGCTGCAGGAGCTGGAGGAGAAGCCACACCGTCTTGCCCTGAAGGAATCAGACCTCTGAAGCTGAAGAAGCCACATTGAGACCCCTGTCAGCCTTGAGTTGCTTCTACCACCATTGAAAGCTGTTGATGGACCCTGAGCCCTGGAAATGAGGCCATGAGGGGAGGCCTGCCAGCTCTGGGACTCTGCACCCACTGGCCTGTGACTTTGTGAGTCAGAAGGAGACATTATAGACCGGTATCAGGCATGTGGCTAATATCGGACTTATGGCTTTGAACTGGACGGGGTTGGGATACTTTCTCAATGCTCCATTCCTTTTGTATATAAACCATTCCCTTATATCTATATGCGTGCCTATGATTTTGTTTCTCCAGTATACCCGGACTCACACACTGAGTCACAGTACCGCTATGTACAACGAATGGAACTCAGCATCACTGGGTCCTGCCTCTTTTGCCCCATCCTCGCAGAGGTTATTTTGTTCTCCACTATACAGAAGCAACTGTGTCATACATCACTTCAAGGGATATCCTATACACACATATATACACAATATATTATATACTAAAATATGTAATGCATTTTCAACTGTCTTATAGATATATTTATCTAATATAGGTGAATATTATATAAACGTATGAATTTCTCTATGTACCCCTTGCTAAGGTCAGTTGGCATAGTGGTGGACTATAATTTCTGTTTCTCTACAAACAATTCAAATCCACCGGGCACTCTGAGAGGGACAAAATAGATATTTATGCTCTCTTGGAAACTTACAACCTCAGAAATCCACAATTGTGGCTCTATTTTCTCCTTACAGGGTCAAAATGAATTGCAATAGTTTTGATAGCAATTTGCTATCAAATGTATTTGCATTAATTATTTAGAATGGAAATTTACAGAGGTTTCTTCCTAAAACATGTGAAGTTATGTGTGCTTTAGTTTTCTGTCAAACTGATAGTTAACTTTTTCTAAGTTGTTTGATATTTCAAAAGTAAGTAGAACACAACTTCGTTTGGATACATTCTACCTAGTTCCGTGCTGCAGCACGCCCTGGGATGGGTATACACCTGCAAGGATTGGTCAATAGACTATAAAAATGAAATGAGTTGTAATACAGTTATATAGGCTATGTAAATTGACACACTGTGGATGGATCCCGAGTTTATCCAGTCTTTAGTGTGTTAACTTTGGATCTCCACTACTTCTCCACTCCTTCACATTAATCTGATAGCTTGGTTTTTAACTTCTTGATTTTAATATATCCGGTCTTTAATGTGTTAAGTGTCTGTAGTACAATAAAGAGAGATTATGCAATTCATGGCTCTGGTGAGAGACTTAATTCTTGGAATTACCACTAATTTGCATATCTATATAGCCAACCCCATGAAGGTTTAAGCAGACAGAAAAAAGTCACACAAAAAAGGAAGTACAAAGAAAAAGTGGAGAAGGAATGAAAGAACGAACCTCCTAGAAGAGCTGTAATTATGGCCAGAAGTTAAACATTAGAGATAGCAAGAAACCCAAGTAAGGTTCACTAGCAAATGAAACATGCAGAAATCGAACAGACTACATCTGTGGAGAGAAATATTGTTGAAACAGTATTATCAGCAAATTGCACATATACAAGTTCAGATTAAAGGTGAAGAAAATGAAAATAAGTTCATGCAAGACAAAATAGAACTCTGAGAATATTTCACTTGAATCTATATCTAAAAAGTAGGTTTGACACATTAAACAATAATGAACAAAGACCTGAAGAACTGTGGGATACCATCAAGAACGTCATGCAAGATGGGTTAGTGAATTCAGGTCATTAGAAAGACAGGAAAAAAGAATATGCTCTATTTGTTAGTGATTGCCATTATATTATACGTATTAAGGTATTGCTTATGCTGCAACACAATTTTTGTGTAATCTGAAATACTTTAAAGAAAATTAGCTTCGTTAAGTGATAGATAGAAATCAGCTGTCAAACCATTGGTCTCCAATATCTTTCTTTTAACATTAGAACCTTAATTCCTTCTCTTATTATACTAATTGTTATTTGTTTCAGTATTTTCTTAAAATTCTGTGTAAATTTTTGAAGTTAAATTTGGAGATAATAATCCATGTTCTCTATATTTCTGAATTTACTGTCACTGTTTTGCATGCATTATTTTCTCATAAGTTTTTTTTTAAACACCAATATTTTTCTACTTATAATTTTACTTGTTAAGATGCTGGAGGCAATGAATATATTTTTAAAAACTAATAAGAACTTTGTAGAAGCACAAATCCATGGACAAAGAAATCCCCACATATGTAACATTATGACACTGATTCTTTCATGATTTCACTCAGATATCCTTAGTGAAACCGTTGACTGCACGACACATCTAACTTGTGGTGATTCCATCTATCAGGGAATAAAGATGCTCCATTGGGTTTTCAATGACTGACTTTATCGAGCTGGTTTCATCAGACTTTCCTACTGCAGTGCCTCTGGATACACTTAGACGTCTAGTCTTTTAGTTAGGAACTGAGAACTTTCACTTTTTCCATCCAATAAGGACACTAGCATATACTTAAGATAGAAATACTAGAAAAACAGTGATTTTGAAATTTTTGTCAATATTAAAATTACTCAGAAGGCTATTTTGTGCAACCATGACACGAGGGATTAAGCCTAACATGTGACCCATGGATTTGAGCTCAGTCGGGGTCAGTTGATTCCTAGCCTAGATATGCTACATTTCTTTTCTTCCTACAGAGTATTGCTTGTACATATATGTGTACACCTGGCTTTTCTTTTCTAAAAGCTCAGTGTAGTACACACATGCAGGTTGAATAGGTATAGTAAAAAAGTCAAAAGAAGCTAATTTTCTTTAAAATATTTCAAATTACACAGAAGTTGGGATAACAATATCCCAAAACAATATCCTACTAAGTAGAATATAATTGTAATTGCTAACAAATGCAAATAGAACATATTGGAGATAGTGATTCAAAAAAATAAAATACATATATAATAGGATCAATCACTTTTTATTATAGAGACAAACTAAATCCAAAACCATGAAAAATTGTAAGCAAATAAAATCATCAGTTTTTTGCTAAAAGCTAATTAATAAAATGTAGTCATCATTTATAATGTTTTAATTAAATAAGAATAAACAGGCAAATTGAATTTAGTAAATTTAATTTTCAAAGAACATTATGAATTAGAAAAATTGAACTGGTGAATTATCTTCAACTAAGTTCAAAAACATATAATAAAATATATTTTTCTATATATTATTTATGATTAGTGAAAACATACACAGCTTGACAATGTGTCATAAATTCTTTGTGTTTTCTTTTAAAGATATGATTATATGCTAGGAAATTTTAGGAGACTGAATAAAATATTTCAGAGAACTTTTATAAAATATTTTATACGATATGAGAGAATTATTAAGATATTTCTATGGATTGAACTGTGTCAAATATTTATCAACTTGTCTAATGTGTGATTCTCTTTATCCTATAACCATCCTCTCTTTTGTAGTTTGATATAATTATCCTATGTGTTGTTAATCCTTATTCTCTTGATGTCAATGAGGCAGGTGTAGAGGCAGTTATAGATATGAATCAAGATACTTGTATGCTGAGATGACCACTTTTGAAATATGAATGATTAACAGTGAGCAGATATTAGAGGCATCTCAGTACTACCAAGGAAGTATAGCCAGCGTCAAAGCACATTCTTTAGACACAAGCAGTCTACTAAGTGTCTCCTGTACTCAAAAGAACCCTGATGCCAGGATAAACAGATCTTTTCAAAGGACATGGAAAGAAGACCCAAACCTCCTTGCAAAACCTGTGAAAGACAAAGCTTCTCCCTAGACCTGGTACCCAGAATTTGTATTTCTAACCTTTCAGAACTGTAAGAAACTTATGGCATTTTTTGTTATCATAATATTAAATAACTAAAACACACATGATAAACAAATATTAGATTTAATTCACTCAAATGAAAAGCTACGTATATATGCTCTATGGGTATAAATATACATGAGTTATATATATATATATATATATATATATATATATATATATATATATATGTGTGTGTTATGGTGGCTATTACGCGCTGTTGAGTGGTTCCTGCACAAACAATCCTTTGTAAAACAAAAACACTATCTGGTCCTGCACCATCCTGGGAATTGTTATCTCTCAGCCCATTGTTTCAGGCATCATGTGAACCATTCTTGTTAAGAGACTTCCTCCTGCAGCAAATCCTGCATTTCACCAAGCATGATACATCTTTCCAGGCACTTGATTCTTCTAAGAACATAGCCAAGGTACATGAGATAAAGTCTTGCTGCTGTCACTTCTAAGGAGTAATCTGGTTATATTCCCTCCTACACAGTTTCCCTGTCCTTCTTCTGGCAGTACATGTTGATTTTAGGTGCTATCCAGGTCAATGTTGATTTATTTGCTGGTGGCTCCATTTCAGTTACATATGATGTAATTGAAGATAGAACAATTTGGTTCAGGTGCACTTTCGTCTTCCCAATGAAATCTTTGCACTTTAATGCTTTCAATGCACTACATCTTGATTTTTTTAATGATAATTTCCATAAGGCTTGATTGTGGAGCCAAGTAAACTGACATTCTTAATAATTTAAATATTATCTTAATTTATATGATGCTATTTATTATTGTTTCAATTGTGGGTATATATATGATTATAAAGAGCACACAAATAAACAAACATACATACAGATAATTGGTAAGCATATAAGAAGTTGAGGAATAAATTTTCGAAGAAATTTCGAAGAAATAAATTTGTTGCCTATAGGAAGGCAACAAATAAAATGAAGCGCTATATGGAATTCTTGATGGAAATATTTAATTTCAAGAAAGAAATAATCGGACTGAGCCCCGGTGGCATAGTGGTTGTGCGCGGAACTGTAGCCCACTGGGATGGAGGTTGAATTCCAGAACCAGCTCCACAGGAACAAAGGCTGGGCCTCCTACTCCCACCACCAGAGCGCACTGATGACTATAAAAATATATTTTGAAAAAAAAAAGAAAGAAAGAACCTCCAAATTTGATAGACACATACAATACTACTAAATTTTATTGATAATCTGATATTTTAATATCATAAAGAAGCCTAAAATTTCATAAAGAAAATTATGAATGAAGAATTCTGTATCATTGAAGCCAGTTATAAAATATCTCTTTAAAACTACTTTAATTATAACATATTTTCACAAAAATAATTTGATTTATATAATAAAATATATTGTCTTTAAAATTTAATATATGGGGCTGAGCCCTGGTGGCGTAGTGGTTGTGCGCGGGACTGCGGCCCACTGGGACGGAGGTTCAATTCCAGCAGTGGGGCTGGGCCTCCTACTCCCACCACCGGAGAGCAGTGATGCCCTCCCCAAAAAAAATTTAATATATGGAGGTTTGTATTTCAATCAAATTTTTATGAATGACTTTATCTTAATTTATGATCTGTGATAGAGGAAAAATACATATTTTCTAAGTCATTATTTTGCCACTCAAACCTCAACTTACTGTCCAACCTACTCATGGTGACATAATGCAGGGTAGAACAGCCCTGAGAGACTTCCAGGCCTATTCTTTTTTTTTTTTTTGGGGGGGGGCGGGTGAGGAAGGCCGGGGCATCACTGCCTCTGGTGATCATGGGAGCTACCCAGTGCTGCTCCTAAGGGTCGCCGCTGGATTTGAACTGCCAAGCCCGTGGGCCCAAGTCCCACACTCAACCACTTTTACGCAACCCGGGCTCAGCCCCAGGGCTTTTCTTTTTGGAAATAAAAAGTCTCAGATTTCTTTCACAGAGTAGCAAGAAGTTTCCAACCACTACACTTGCTGTTAGCAGCTCAAGGATGAACCATTGTGGCACAGAGCTCCTGATTTTGCAAACAGAGGTTGCTAATTCTCAACTTCTCAAAGATCTTTATACCCCAAGGGAATGATCAATAAGACTTTCAACCATAAATTAACAAGGAGGTTTTGAAATGGAGCCACCAGCAAATAAATCAACATTGATTCAGGAATGGGTTTGGGGCACACAAGAAATCCCAGCTCCAATTTAAGAGCAATTAGTTCTTCCATCATAATCCTGTTCCATAGTCTTCCTCAGGAAGGGAACACAGAAGATGTGAGTGCTGTAATAAAGTATGGTGAATAAATTAGATGGTGCCCGGCTATCAGATAAAACAGTGTCTGGGGTCTTCAAAACTTTTCCAAATAAGCAGTTACCTGAGTGAGATGTCAGCTAAGTCCACATGGAAGAAGCACACCAACAACAGTAATGGAAACATTGTAAATCATGTGACTAAAGTCCAAAGAAGAGACAATATGAAAGTCTGAGTAGTGAAGGTTTTATTTGCAGAAGGCTACAAATGACAATGGGGGTCCCAGATACATTTGTGGGATCTGCATAGGAAATAACTTACAGTAATTTCCATCAATACATGGATAGAGGGAGCCTGATTACCAAACAGAGCCCACTGGGGAGATGCAAGATGATAAACTTGACCTGAAAGAGTAAAATCTTGTCAGTTGCTCCTCCTGCTGATGAAAGTTAGTCCAGATCAGGCTTTCAACATTTCATGCATTATTTTATTTTTGTTGCTGCGAGTGGCCCCCTTGAACTTTGGTTATATATATTTCTGTTTTTTCAGTATGTAAAACCAGGATTGAAGAACCTAAAGGGGCATCAAGTAGAATAAGAGTTTCTGGTGGGTGTTGTGGAGAGGGAAGTGTTAAAGGGAGTTGGTGTGCAGATTAGTAGTCTCTGAGACTCCCAAGGGCAGTTCACCTCTGTCCTTTGGTGTGACTAGGTGTTAACATTGGTTGCATAACAGTGGAAGTGATATCTCAGAGGGAAGATTAAAAATACTCTCTCACATAAAATGCCAATGTTGTCTCTACGATAAACCAGAGCTGTATATAAACCATAAATATATGAATGGATTTTTGGTTTTCATTTCATTCTAGCCCCAATCGGAGAACAATTACTTCTGTGGTGTGGTCCTCATGAAGAGATCACTATAAATGTTGACAGAAGGAATAGCATCCAGGGTTTTGAAAGCTTCAAACAAGCAGTCACCTAGTGAGGTGTCAACTGGCCACATGGATGAACCACACCACCGTGTTTGAAGATGTTTGATCTTCCTTAAAACACCTGATCCATCTCAAAACAAAAACAAAAAAAGTTTTGTGTTGAGCAGAATTGTTATAAATTTGTGGCAAATCTTCAATGATGAGGAAATGTCCATTTCAGTTTTGCTAAAAAATTTATATTTTCCCTGACCCCCAAAATGTTTACCCATGTCATTAAAGAAGTGTCTTTACACACCCACAAACACACACACACACAAGCACATGGCATCCTGATAAATCTAAATGTGATACTGATCACATTTTTCTTTAGCCATCTGACAGAGTCATATTTTTAAACTAGTGCATAGAAAAAAATCAAAATTCTTACCTATCTTATCAATAAGGAGAAAAAATTAATAAATCTGATTTTTAAAATAGTCTGAGAGCAATAAGCGAAGTTCAAAATGTCTGGAAAACCTGGCAAAATTATGAGAAGAAATTTTATGATGGATGCTAAGAAAAAGTGATCACTTGATAATAGTAAATAAGCAAAATCCATTAAAATATTATGTTTCATTGAAAAAAGAAGGCTTGTAACTACATTGTCACATTTTTCTAAAATTTATTAATTAATATTACATATTTGGAAACTAAAATAATATTTTTCAAAATAAATATATTTTTAAATTTTAACACTCGAGATGCAGCTTATGTAAAGGAGCTCTGATGGCTTATCGGTCATACTTATGGTGTTAATCACAAGGTCAGATGTTCAAAATCACTGGCCTTTTATGAGGAAAAAATAGGAAACTTTCCATGATTACAAAGAGTGAAAGTGTAAGAAACCCACAGTGACAGGTCTTCCCCATCCTACAAGGTCGCTATGAGTTGTATTTAACTCAGTGGTTGTGAGTTTGAGGCCTTTTCAGCATACAAAAAAAGAAATGGCTTTATATGCATACATATATATAATTGCATTTCATAGCACTGTTTATATTGACAAAAACTGAAAACATATCATTTTTAAATTTAACATTTTGGTATTATAATATTCTATTCAGATTGATTAATGGCACATATTGGATTAATGCATCTAAGTGATGAATAAAAATGCATCTCTGTATTGAGATTATGTTGATCAGAAAGTTTCTGAATCAGTGGTTACTTTTATGATGACCTACAGACGACACCACATTTTCCTGTACTCCCATGTTAGCATACCTGTGAAACAAACCTGTCAAGATTATATGATTATACATTGAGGAAATTCTCAATTCTTATTTGATTCAAATTTTGACCTTGTATTCTTAAAAGAATATTAATTTAAATTTAGTATGTAAATTGACTTTATTGCAATCTGTAAATACATGTGCTAGAGCAAAACACGCCATTGAAAGTCACAATCACAGACACATTTGTAATTTTTACCCTTCATTCTGTTGTTTCTAAGTCTGGTGACTCATATAATCAAAGCTGTATTACATTTTGATTAGGCTAATAGACTTTTTGAAATTATGCATATAAGAAAGCTATTGAGATAATCTAAATGAGCTTCAGCTCTTACTAATTTATCCCTTTCATCTTATCATTTTCCAATTAAATTTGCTTCCATAAATCTATAAAAAAATAGCACAAACTGACAGATAAACAAAAAAAAAATCACAAAAAGGAAATGAAGGCCATTTTATGGTCCAGCATTCTAATTATATTAGAAACTATCTTTTAAACCTAAAATATAAGAATATAAACTTTAGTGTGATTGCTAGATACAGCCAATCAATTCTGACCCATGGTGGTCCTGATTGTAAAATAATAAAATGTTGTCTGGCTGTGCAACATCCCAAATCATTACCATATTTGAGTCCATTGTTGTAACCATGATTCTAAAGCATTTTTTAAGAATCTTGTTCATTTGCATTGTACATCTGTTTTATGGAGCTTAATCCTTCCCAATAACCAATCTAACAAAAGGCCACTTTTACTGGAGGGATAAGAGACTGGTGGAACCCCTAAAGGACTGCCATTTGTTACTCTTGAATTCTGAAACCAAAATCAAACCAAAACTGTAACTCAATTTGCAACAAAATAATAGAGAGTTCTATCAGGGGAAAATAACATTAGGGTTCTATGCACGTCTTAGAATCATTAAGCCTGAGATCACAGGACAGAAGGCGTCAAAGAACAACTTTCAAAGAGTAAAGGAGCAATAGTTGAAACAGGAAAAAACAAGGAAGATGATGGATGGTACACTGGGAAAATCATAATCAGTGGCATGAAACAAAATGCACATGAATTATTGAATAGAAACCTGATTTGTTCTGTCGACTTTCACATACTTCACAAAAAAGATTAAATTAAAAAAAACAACAGAAAAATCAGACTAACAACGTAGGATGAAATCTGGCCATTTCTATTTTTAAGTAAAATTTGGTTGTATTTTATCCAAAGTAGACATTCTATTACAAATAATTATTGCTTTAGGTTTCAGTTTATTTTAAATCTTGGTTGGTTGAAAAGTAAACTAAAAGAAATATACTTTTGACATTTATCATGAAAATTAAACAAAAGTCTCCTTTGAGTATAAGAACTAAAGTTTTACCTTAAATTACACCTGAAATTATGCAGTTTCTTGACATTCTTTGACTAAACTTGTCTTAGCAGTAGTTTTCACTGATAGTTGTTGTACTAATTAGTACCAATAATTTTAAAAAGTTTTAAGTGACCACATTTATATATATCAAATACAATACTTTCAGACACATGGAAGTGCGATTAAATTGGTGAAGTAAAGAAAGCAGCCTGGACCCCTAAATTTTTCCAATGAACAATGTGTACTTAATAGTTTGAGTTTCCATTCAGAGACTTCAAACTACATTGGTTGTGGGAATCAACTAGAGGAAATGATAAATTATTCAATATTATATATGTATATTGAAAAATCTGGAGGCATGCCTTAAGCTGAAAGAACTCAAGAAAAAAAAATTCAGCCTGTATTTGCAGAAACTGAAAGTTTCTGTGGGCAAGATATTGAATGTTACAGGAAGAATCCAAAGAAGATGGGGAAAGTGAACCATCAGTGTACCAAAAGGCATGAGTCCACATTCCACCTTTACAAGAGGCAGCATAAGAACAAGAACAAATAGCGCTGAAGGAAGACATCAAAGCTGCACTGAAAACTTTATCCAAAAACAAATTTCCAGCAATCAATAGAATACCAATTGAAATGTTTCACTCTATTGATTAAGCACTGGAAAAACTCACCAATCTATGCCATGGAATTTGGAAGAGAGTTACCTGACTGATTGCCTCCATGAGAGGCATCTTCATGTCCATTTCAAAGAAAGGTGGCACAACAGAATGTTAAATCTATAGAATGTTATCATTCATATCACAGAGAAGTATAATTTTGCTAAAGATCTTCCAGAAAAAGTTGCAGTAGTACATTTCCAGGGATGTAAGCGATTCAGACTGGACTGAAAACTGGATTGGAACAAGGAATATCATTATTGAGGTGCGATGGATATTAGCTCAAAGCAGAGCTACTAGAAAGAGATGTGCATTTTACTGATTATGCCAAGGTATTTGACTTGGCATATCATAGCAAACTTGGTGTATCATAGCAAACTATGGGTAATCTTGATAAGAAGGTGAAATCCAGAAAATTCATTGTCCTATGCTGAACTTCTACCTGGATCAAGAGACAGTTGAGTGAACAGGAGAATGGAATGATGCATGGTTTAAGATCAGGAAAGGTGTACAGAAGGGTCGTGTCCTCTCAGCACACTTATTCAATTTTTACACTGAGCAAACAATCAGAGTATTTATATAGAAAACTATGTGACACCAGGATTGAATGAAGGTTTAACTAACAACCTGCCATACCCATATAGCACAACTTTGCTTGTAGAAAGTGAGAAGGATATGAGGCATGTGTTGATGAAGACCCAAGATTGCAGATTTCAATATGTATTGCAACCTAGTGTTAAAAATGACCAAACTTCTCAGATATGGTCAAATAGGTAATATCATGATAAATGAAGAAAAGTTTGAATCTATCAAGAATTTTTAGCAACACTCATGTGATCAAGAGATGTGTTGCATTAGGTAACTCTACTGTTGAGTTTTGTTAGAGTACTGAAAATAAAAGATATTACTTTGAGGACTTAAGGTGCACCTGACCCAAGGCAATATATTTTCAATTACCTCGTATGCATGTGAAAATAGGACATTAAACAAACAAGAATAAAAAGGAATCGATTTTGAATTGAGGTTCTACTGAAGAGTATTGAAAGTACAATGGATTGTTAAAAGGGAAAATAATTCTGTCTTGTAAGAAACACAGCCACAATAATCCTCAGAGACAAGGATGATGAGACTTAGCGTTATATACGTGGACATATTATAAGGATAGACAAGTCCCTGGAGAAGATATCATTTTTGGTAAATCAGCAGTGAAAAAGCAGAATTCCCCAAATGAGATTAAATGACAATTATAGGTTCAAGCATATGAAAATTGTGAGGATGACACAGGTCTAGACAATAATTAGTTCTTTTTCAATGAGTCAGAACTTACTGGCTGGTACCTAACATAATCAACATGAACTTGGCAAATTACTTATTAGGTCTTGTAAATTGAGATAACTTGTTTTAGGACAGTTTAACCTATGCTTCATAAATTTCATTCAGATAAAGTTGGCCAAAGATTAAATTTGTGAGAAGAAACCATTATTTTTAGGCTCTAAATTTGATATGGAAGACTGAAGAAAAATCTTTTTTTTGTACTGGAGAAGAATATTTAAAGTACCATGAACTTCCAAATGAACAAATTGATCTGTCTTAGAAATCTAGCAAAATGTTTCATACAGTTAGACTGGTGAGACTTCTTTTCATGTGCTTTAGACATATAATTTAAGCAGACCAGTCCCTGGAGAAGAACACCAGTCCCTGGAAAGTGGAGAGGCATAAAAAAAGGTCATCAATTAAATGGATTGACACAGTGGCTTTAAAAACAATTGTGAGAATGGCACGGGACTTCAATGTGTTCATTTTATTATACATAACATCACTATGATTTCAAACCCAACAGCAACAAGTTGCATATAATATACCATTGCTATTACTGGTCATTTTTGTATTCATTCACTTATTACTGCAACTTGTTGTGTGAAAGTAGACATGCCTACAACTACTTTCTATCTTTCTGATTTACTTCATTTGACAATTGAAAGAGCAAGCCAGTATGTGTATCTAGGCTGTGTAAGTCACATTCTCCATAAAAGTGTCAGGTAGTGAGAGGCAGATCTTGCTTCATCTACACCTAATTCTTGCCATTCACTAAAGTAGTGGCCACGTTGAGTCCAACTCAGGGAAACTCCTTTTACTCCTTTCACACGAGATAAAAATTTTTACATTTTTGAAAAATGAGAGCAACTCATAGCTCATTTATAAAAATTAGAAAAAGGCATCATTCACAATGTCCTTGTCCAAGGTCCTGGAATCCTGAAGGGTGGCTTTGAGCTAACATTTCTTGAAAGGTTAACTACAACTTTTCCTTAGCTTTTAGTGGTAGCTACACAATTTCATGTCAACTTGACAAATAGAGTGAAGGGGTACAGTTTAGCCTGCCCATCAGGTCACAACCTGATGATGCTTCCTGGTGGGTGTGACCTTTTCCAGTGGATTCTGGGAACTTCATTTCTTTTTCTCTAGAGACAGAACTAACTCTCTCTCTCTCTCTCTCTCTCTCTGCTAGACCTTCCTGTTAAAGAGCCAGGTGGAGCCATGTCAAAGGCAGCCAAAAGAAACCTGCAGATGCATCAACCCCCATTGGTTCTAAAAGACTTTCCTCCCACTGGCCTGTGATCTCCCTGCATTTGGCATCATTGCATGTACTGCGTAAGTCAAAGAGTAAGTAGGAACTAATGTCAGACATATGGACTCATATCGAACTTAACCTGAACTGGGCTGGGATGCTTTCTTAATATACAATTGCTCTTCTTTTTTTTCTTTTTATAACACTGTTATTGGGGGCTCTTATATCTCTTATTATAATCCATGTGTTCATTGACTCTGTCAAGCATATTTGTATATAAGTTGCCATCATCACTTTTAAAACATTTTCTTTTCAATTGAGCCTTTGATATCAGCACCTCATCTATTCCTCCTCCCTTCTTTCCCTCCTTCATGAACACTTGATAAGTTATAGATTATTATTCTCATATCTTACATCATCCTCTGTCACTATTCACTCACATTTCTATTGTTCATCCTCCTGAGGGGGAAATATAGTGTTCCTTTGGTCTCTTATACACAGATGAGTGTCTCTGGATTTGTTTCTCTAGTCAACTTGGACGAACACAATCTCTAATATCCCCTTAGAAAGATTTTATATTTTGGAGTAAACGAACAGTGTCTACCAATATCTTCTTTTCTGTAGATAATGATTCTAATTAATAAAACGTTATATTTATTTTTCAAAATAATTAAGGAACTAATATATATACATATACACATACACACACACACACACACACACATATATATATATATATATATATATATTTGGGGGGCATCACTGCCTCTGGTGGTTGTGGGTGCTACCCAGTATTGCTCCTGAGAGCCACAGCTGGGTTTGAACCGCCAAGCCCCCGGGCCACAGTCCCACACTCAACCCCTTACGCCACTGGGGCTCAGACCGGAACTAATATATTTTGCAGTTTCACAAGAGATTTTTTTTTCAGCTAGGTTCTATAAGTTGTTGTAAGGACCACACAGACAATTCTCAGGATTATAAGGTTTATTATGAAAGTTACCAGGGTATGATTTAAGTGAGATATGCTCAGGAAACAGTTGTTCAGTCAGAACATTTTCCAAGGTCTTTTAGAGCTACTCGTATTTGCTCACAGTGTACGCAATTCCACTGCAAGCCTCAAGCTTCAGACCATCAGCTGCAGCTCTGGGCTTCAGAAAACTCAGCTCTCCATGTTAACTACCAAATAGCAACCCGCTTCACAAGACAGCTTCCTGTCAAAAAACATTCACCTTTCTTTGCTTTGTGGCCCAGTAAGAACACATTTTAGTCTGATCCCTGACTCCTGGTTCTGTTGCTTATGCTACTTTGGCATTCCTCTGGTGTCAAAGTGACTACCTGTATAAAGTAAGTTCATAGCAAGGGGATCTCAGGGTCCAAATGATGCACTCCACTCCTGTCTTTCTGACAGTGAGGTGGCTCACTGTCTACCTAACAGTAAGGTGATCACTCACAGCTACCTGATTTCATGCAGTCAACCTCTTCCCTCATCTTGCTACTCAGAATCATCAGGGACATCATTTGGTAAGAATAGCAAAGGCTATGGCTATGAGTGTCCTATTAGACAATGTAGTTATTTAATATGCATATATTTTACATGATATTAACATCCCAGATAATGAATATATAATGTGACACTGTAGTTAAACAGTAGGCTACTAACCAAATGTCAGTGGTTTGAAGCCAATACCGTCAACCTGAGAGAAAGGTGTCAATCCACATCTGTTAAAGTTGATAGCCATGGAATCACTTAGCATCACCATGAGTAAGAATCTCCTTCACAGTGGTGGATTTGTATGTTTGGGTTTGAATATAATTATGGTACCATACCTTACTTTCCTTTTGTCTATTTCTTCTCATTTTTGAAATGTATATAGGAAATTATCTATGTCAATGAGTAAGTTTATCAGCTCCATACATAAATTTGTTATCAAAATAATGGCTATGGAAATAACATAAAAATACAACCAAAATGGAGACTTCTTTTTCTCCCTTCTTCCCTCTCTTTCTTCCTTCCTGTCCAACCCAACCCCATGCTGTTCTTTCTTTTTTTCCCCCCTTAGATTCACTCTGCACATCACTCATATCTTTCTTCTTTAATGGGAAAAGAAAATTTTGTTTATGAAAATATAATTTAGTTCTTACCTTCAATTCTACACTCAGGATGTCTGGCTTAAATTGTATTTAATGATAAATTTCCTAATTCAAATTGATTTTATTTAGCCATTGCATAGGTATTCCAATCGATATATTTAGAAGAGTATTCAAACCTTTAGACTTAAGTATAAATATTATAGACCTGATAAAGAGTATTTTAATTACCATAATAGTTAATAATCTCTCTCAGGAAACTCATTGTAAATTAGTTTTCTCATTGGAAAATAGGGTAAAATTTTGAGGATACAATAGGACATTAACAAAACATAAATCACTAAAGGCAGAAGAGATAATATAATTGTCACATAACCTAAAACAATAGTAAGGTATATTTATAGCTTTCTATGATTTATCTGCTTAACATGAAAAACATGTCTAATACTTTGATATGCTAATTCACTAGTAAAGAAATACTCAACAATTTAAAATACGCCACTAATTGTTCTTTAGTGTTCTTCCTTGTTATCTTTGATAGAGAGAGGGCAGGTATGTTAGACCAGGTTAACTACAGAAAAAGATCAAGATATATATATATATATATATATATATGAGTGCTTTATATCAAGGAAATTATCTATTTAAAAAACATACCCACACAGTCCAGATCAATTCCATAAGGCTAATACTAGTTCATAAATCCCTTTCCAGACTATACAATCATAAACATTGCAAGAAGATCACAGGTCAGTTGGTGTAAGTCCCATAGATAGAATCGTGGTATTCATCTCCAGAGCTCACACGAGTCCTAGAATGGCTTGAATGTCTTCACCTAGAAGGTGAAGACAGAGAAAGAGAGGAAGGTTACAAGAACCCTCCTTACAGGGAGCTCATGCTAACAAGAATGCAGTATCAGACACAGGATTGACATGCTAGAATCTAGAAAATTATGTAACTACCACAATAGGGATAAAACAAATAAACACATTTAAAGTATATCTTAAAGTATTTTAAGCATTAACATTTTCAAAATTAATAGACATATCTAGTATAGGACCTTTCTCCTTGAAATTTCTTATTTGTATTTGCATGTAGTATAGTGTACAAGGTAGGAGCCACCAAAAAAACCCAGTTTTTTTGAAGCTATGTGTTTGCTTACTTATTTATTTTTTTACGAAACCACATTATTACCTTCAAGATACTCTTCCACTCCACTTAATCTGTGATTCCTTTCTTGGAAATGTTTTTCAAGATTGTCTATTTGAATGGCTGAGAGCATCTCCCTCATTTTTTTCTTCAAGATCTTGACATCTCAAATTGTTGTCTTTTCATGTCCCTCTTCATTGGCAGGAATTTAAAAAAAGCAGTCACAAAAAGCAAGGTCAGCTGAGGAAAGTGCATTGGGCTAGAGAGACAAGCTGCTTGTTGTCAGACAAGCATTTACCATGGTGGCAAATCCAGTCCCGTCTGTCAAAAATCATGCCTTTTTTATTGCACACTTACACGATATTTTCAGAGCTTCGAAATAGAAAGTTTGATTAATAGTCTGACGTGGTAGAACAAACTCCAAATATATTATTCTGCTCAAATGAATAAAAACAAATGAGCTGATGCTTTGAACTTTGATTTCACTTGACAAGCTTTTTTGGAGAGAGGTGTTGGTGGCTTCTTCCACTGGCTTGATTGATGTGCACTTTTAGGGTCATAAGAAAAGCATCATGTCTCTTCACCAGTGATGATCTTAGGGGAAAAAAAATATGAGTCATATCAGAGCTGTTCTTTCAAAGCACAGCATGTTTCCAGTCAAAAATTCTTTTTGCTAGTCAATCAGAACCAAAGGCACAAATTTCACAGAACCCTTCTCATTACCAAACATTCCATCAAAATGTGCTGAACTGAACTCCATGATGATTCCAATAGCTTCCCCACTTATTTAATGGTCCATTGTTGGCCTTCAAGGACAAATGTATGAATTTTGTTGACATTTTTATCCACTTAGGTAGTTGACAGGTATTCAGACTGAAACTTATCATCAATATACAGTTCACCTTTTTTTCAAATGAGAAAACCACTTGTCACGTGAGTTTTTCCCATAATGCTCTCCTTGTACGCTGTGTTCCACATCAGAACAGTTACTACAGCATTTTTCCCAAACAGTAAACAAAAGTTCATAGCCATAAACTGTACTCTGAAATTACCCATCACAAAAAACGGTGTTCAAGCAAAAATGCATTTATGAAAAATTTCACTACTGTGATCAGAGAGAACTTTCCTTGGTGATGCCACTGAGTTCACTAACTCAGTGTGAGTTGCTGGATACTATTCCAGTGGGGAAAATGTGTACTATGGGTTGAGCTTTTTGGGTTTTTGGGGTTTTTTTTGGGAGGAGGGGGTACTCCCTTGTATTTTGGTAATCTAATGAAACGGGTAGTTCATTTAAAAAGTAAGAAAACATCTTCAGGATCTCCAAGTTTCCTCAAGATTTTTTTTCCCCTCAAGATTTAATAGTGGATTTATCATATGGAAAACTTTTGGAAGTATATTTTAAGTCATCCTGATTTTTTTTGTAACAATAATTTGAAAATATCAAAGTATTTTATTTAAAATTTATCTTTCTTTTATTATATAAAGCATGCATTTTAAAATATGTGAATTAAAATGTTTTATCATGATTTCACTTCCTTTTTAGGTTAACCAATACAATGAGGAGATCAAGCTTGGGAAAACATATACTCCCATATCTTTTCACCCAAAATCTTTTTAAGCATATATACACTCTTAGTTCTTATTGCTTCCTTTCCCCACATTTTGTATCAGCAGAAAGAGTGAACCAGCTTCTCTCAAAATTAACCTGTTAGTGTGGTTGTTACATAATTTAAGGCAAACGACCCTATTAAGAGTAAAAGGGTTGAGTTTAGCCTGTCGATCAGACCGCAGAAGCTTGATGATTTCGTGTAGAGATACAAAGGAGAAAAATTGCTCACCGAAGGCCAGAAATACTCTCTGATTCATCTAACTTTTGACTAGCCACATGGAGCTATGCTGTTGGAAGCAGAGGTCTGGAGCTAGAGGAGCCATTTGGAGACCCACAACAATGATGAGATGTTTTTGCCACCATTTTTCACAAGATTTTCCACCCACTGTCCTGTGATCTTCCTGCATTTGGCATCACTGCATGTGTTTTGTGAGCCTGAAGAGGAATTTATAGGCTGGTGTCATACATACGGTCTAAAATATCAGACTTCGGGACTTGATTTGGACTGGGCTGGGATGGAGGTAATTTGGTTATGTAGGATATTGTCAGTTATATCTCCTTAAATAAAATGATTTTATTTAATAAATTGAACATTTAAGTGAGTTAATGTACATAAAATACAACACTTTTGAAGAATTTATTCAGGATGGAATCAGGTAGAATCACCCACCAAGGACTCCTGTTAAAAGAGGTCAGTATTGGGAGGCTGACTGCTAAAAAGAAATACAGTGTACTAGGGTCTGGTTCAGACCTCACCCTGTGATTTTCACTCATGAATCAATTCTAAAACTGGAAGAAGTGCTCTAAATTCACTGAGTCTTTCCTCACCAAATATTGCATGATCAGGTCTTTCATCCTTTCCTGTGCTCAATATCTGAGACCCGCAGTGAATAGTGTTTTTAACCCAGGCATCAGTTTAAGAGTGGTTATAAGAGAACTTTAAGAGAAGTGGTTGAAGAGAATGTTTGAGAACTAGCCACAAGGTTCCCCTCTGAGCTATCTGGTCTGATGCTGCAGTCTAGGGTTTTGCAGCTACCCTCTACAGGAAGAAGTGGAGGGACTACAGTGACAATGTCCCTGCCCCCTTTATCCAACAATGCGGGTAACAATATATAATTAGACACTAATTTTCAGGAATTGACAAACTGCTGGTATATTTACCTGTGATAGAACGCAGATCCCCAAAGCAAACCTTGTAGTGTACTGCTGGACAGATCCAAGAATGACAAAGGAGTGCATCCAAGGAAGAGTTGAGATCCAGTTGGCCCTAAACCCACTTCTGTAATCTGGACCCCCTCCTTGGGAACAGCACAGCACAGTTTCCATACCAGGGAACCCCAGAAGCTGATTATTAAAAAGAAAATATAATAACACTTTCAAATTCAGGCTGTGTTCCTTTGTGTAACTTTGAAGGAAATCCATCACAGTTCTGCTAATTATAATATCATCAACATAGTAATACTGCCAGGCGTCTAAGCCCCAGAGTACAGAGGAGGATTTTAACATAACAAAAATGGGAAAACCACTGTGCTGATAACCATAACCCAAGCTAGAAACTTGCTCTACCAGTTTTTACCTCAACAGAGAGTCTTTATGTAGTTGCAAATTGTGGTCAAGCACTCCTGACCAGATCTCTGTCTGCAGTTGAGACCTACCCCAATATAGCCCAGCAGCATACCTACGGTCACTTGCCTAAGTCCAGCCCCAAAGGATCACCACAGCTACTGGCCACTGTTTCACACCCTAAATACATAGCAGTCCAACCCACCAACATGCTAGGCTGCAGGTAGTCCTTGAAAAGATACTTTTCAGTCACACAGAGAAGAGCTCAGTGTTCCTTAGTCTTCCAGGAGTATGACACTCAGTTTTTCCAAAATGTCACCCAGACAGTAATATACTTCAATACCGTCAGCAAGAAAAAAAAAAAGAAAAGCAAAACAGCAGAAGCTGTAAATCGAAGGTTGTTTGTTGAAGAATGAGACATTTATCTGTTGCAAAAGGAAATCCTCAGAATACTGTTTGGAGCAAAACAGACTATGCGGGAAGGAACACAGGAAAAGGATACACTGATAGAGGAGGGGAAGTACATAATAGTGGGGATGAAGTCCATCCACCAAAAGGAAATACAAGAATGAATGTATGTGGTAATGGAAGCAAAGCACAAGATCACAGATCTCAAGCATAGACTAGAAGAAGTGGTATCACAGATCACACGCACAATCAGGCAGGCATCAACAAACAGGAAAGACAATCAAAGAAGGTAATCAAAGAGGCAGATAAAAACCTGGAATGATGGACAATATTAGAATAATTGCTCTACCAGAACAAGATACATTGAAGAAGTCAACAGCAATTAATGAGTAAATTCCTGAAAGAAAACCTCCCCACCGTAATGAATGAGAATCAGACATACATTCAGAAAGCAGAGCTAATGCCAGTTAGACTAAACATTAGGAAGAAGTTACCAAGGCACATAATAGTTAAATTATCCAACTTCAAAGAAAAAGAGAAAAAAAATTAAGAGCAGCAAGAGAAAAGAGGTGGTGACATAAATGATGCTCAGTTAAGATTATTCTCAGACCTATCTTCAGATATCATGAAGAGGATGATAAAATACAGTAACCTTTTCCAAAATCTGAAGAAAAAAAAAGGCAACCCAAGAATCCTCAACCTGACCAGACTGCCTATTAAGATAAGAGTAAGGTAAGAGTCTTTCTGGACAAAGGAAAATTCAAAGAATCCGCCATATGAGACCCAATCCTGCAGAAAAGCCTTGCTGACTCACTGTGGTAAGAAGACCAACATCCACCAACATCCATAAAGCACAAACAGAAGACTGCTTTATAGAGCAACTTCATCCAGAAATCAATGTGTCCAAAGCAACCACCAAGGTAACATTACCTCATAGGGAAAAGAAGGTAAGAATGAAGCTCCACATAACACACTGATGTGAAGAAAGATAAGGAAACACCCAACAAAAAATATGCAAGATGAAAATAATGTATCCACAGAAGGTAGCAATAATTCTGAATGTAAAAGACCTGAATTCGCTCAGTAAAAGATAAAGGTCAATAGACTGGCTCAGAAATCATCATCCATCAACCTATTCCCTGCAAGAAACAGATTTTAACGTCTAGGGAAAAAGTAGACAAAGAATCAAAGGCTGAGTAGAAAATATACTATGCAAATGAAACTTTAAAAAATGCTGGGGTTGCAAACCCTAATTTCAACAAAATTTACAAAGTGCAAAGCATAACATAGACATCTATCTAAGACTCGAAGTGTCAGTAGACCAGGAACAAGTGAGCATAATAAATATATACAAACCTAAAGGCAAATGCATGAAATGCTTCATGCTATTCAAAAGATGAAAAAAAAATCACAGAACAACAATCTTAGTAGGTGAATTTGATAAATGTCTATCAGAGAAAGATAGATCACTGAGAAAGAAGCTCAACAAGGCTGCAGAGTCAAACAGTACAAATAGGCACCTGGACATGATAAGCATTTATAGAGCTTTCCACCCAAATGCGAAAAGTTCACATTTTTTCAAGTACACATGGCTTATTTCTGAAAAGAGAGCTGGGGCACACGTGGAGCCCGAGTAAATTCAAACACATTGGGTTTATTCAGATGTGCCTATCGGCCCACCGTCAAGCTGGAGATCAACAGAAGAATGAACAGAAAAACAAAGAAAAAGCATTGGAGAATGAACAACAATATTCTGCAACACGAATGGGTACTGGTCAAAATTCAGAGGAAATTAGGATGTTTCTAGAAACTAATGACAATGACAATACTGCATACCAAAACTTATAGGCTACAGGAAAATTATCTATCCAGGGAATTTTGATAGAAATTGATACATATATGAAAAAGGGAGAGAGAATTATGACTGATAAGGTACCCTCAAACCTCCAACAATTGGTACAGAGTCAACGGAATTACACCTCCAATAGCAAAAGAAAAGAAATAATCAAAACTGGGGCAGAGTTCAATGAGTGGGAATACAAGAGACCACTGCAAACAAACCAATGCTGCAAAAAGCTGGTTCTTTGAAAGAATCAAAAGAATCAACGGACTGCTGTCAACCTAACCCAGGAAAGATAGGACCAACATCAACAGTCAGGATGAGGGGTGGAACCAGGGAGTCACAATAGACCGCACTGAGACTAAAAGAATAATCACAAAGTACTAAGAAAGTCTGTGTTCTAAGGAAGTCAATAATGTGGAAGCCATGGACAAATACTTGGAAAAACAATCTATCCCTCGAGTATCCCAGATAGCAGTCACGAACCTCAACAGTCCCATAGCAAAAGAAGAAATAGATATGGTTATCAAGAAACTATCATTGAAAAAAACTGGCAGACCAGACAGCTTCACAGGAGAATTCTACTAAGGATTCTGGGAAGATCTGACACTGAGGAAAAGAATTGCATGATAATATTGATAGACATAGAAAAATCTTGATAATATCCAACAACCATTTTCTAAGACATTCAATAAGATATGGATAGGAGGAAAATTCCTCAAGTTAATGCAAACTATCTATGAAAAGGCAACAGCCAATATCATAGTTAATGTAGAAAAGATGAAAACAATACCAGAAAATAATGTGCCTTGTCCCCACTTCTATTCAGCATCTTATTGGAGGTCCTAGCTAATGACATAAGACAACAGGATATTAAAGGCATCCAAGCAGGAGAGAAGAAGATGAAACAATCAGGACTTCAGTGTTTATTGTGACACAATTCATAATCACAAAGAATTGGAAACAACTTAAAAAAAAACAATGATAGATACGTGGATTAGAAATCTCTGGCATAGGAAATTAAAATCAACAGCTAGGAGGATATAGAGATCGTAGGGGTGTTTGGGCACTAGCAATTTGGCTGAGAGGGATTATTAAGAAGCACAAGAAGAGCAAGTGTGATGGAGGAATATATTAGTTTATAAAAATAGAGGAATTGGCCTTTGTACATATATTTTATATGACAATACATTGAGGTAGTGGATGGACTTTGGGCCTCTGCTTAAGCCCTCCATCAATGCAAGAAAAGTTTGTTCTAATAAACAGGCATTCTGCAATATTGACCCTCCCAGTAGGATTGCTGAAGACCAAATGGGTGTACAATAAAGTTTGATGAAGAAGCTGGTGGTGCTTGGTATATATCTATACCAAAATATATAGCATCTGGGGTCTTAAAGGTGTGAAGTCAAACAAGAGTTCATCTAAAAGAAAAGCAAGATGTTTATATCGAAAAAGCACACCAACCTGTGTGGCCAGGGCATATAGACTGGATTAGGTAAGAGATATCAGAGGATCCCAAATAAACAAATAAACAAACAGACAAACAAACAAACCAAATAAAATAGTTTTGAGAATGGCAGGTTGTCAGAGCAGAGACCTCAATCCCATGTTTATACCATAGGACATCTCTTCACAGAAGAATCACATTGAAGAGATGAGTCTCCCAAGGTGTAGTATAGCACTGATGAACACACCATATGCCTCTAGTTCCTTAAGGTTTCCTCACCTCCCACTATCACATCACCAGTGCTGCCTTTCACTGTGAACTAGACCAGAGGATGCACACTGGTACAGATAGGAGCTCAAGACATTGGTACAGATAGGAGCTCAAGACATATGGAATCCATGTCAGATAAACCCCTCAGAGACAGAAATAGGAGTAGCAACACCAGGAGGGGAGAGGGAAGGAGGAAGGAGGAAAGAATTGCAAAAGCACATAACCACCCCCAGGGGGGAGGGACAATAGAAACCATGGGGACAGTGTTCAGTGTAATATATGAAAATAACAGTATTTCATAATTTTCAAGAGTTCCTGAGGGTGGGGTAGGGGAAGGGAAAAAGTGGTTCTGATACTAAGGGCTCTAATGAGATATAAATTTTTAATAAGTAGCGATGGCCACATATATACAAATATGCTTGAAACAATTGATCTAAGGATTTTTATAAGCATTGTATGAACCCTCAAAAAATGATCTTTTGAAAAGCACATTTGGAATATAGTTCGAATTGAATAAATTACTTTAGTCACAAGCAGAGTGTATTTACTATTACTGCAAAGCTTTTATTTGAAACAAGATTCTTTTTTATAATCTTTCTTCTTTCTATGATAACCATGTGCTTCTGAAGGTTGAAGGGGGGGGACCAGGGGTCATCACAAGATTTGGATCTCTATGTTTTTAGTGCTATGCTACAGTGTAATAAGTGATTATTCTCTGCCACTAAGTTGAATAGCATCTTAGCGGACTTGTGAGAAGGAGGCACTGTTCAGTTGTGCACCAACCTCATGATCATTGCTAGATTTGAACTCATCATTGCAATATTTTTCTAAGAAGAAAAACATTTAAGACACATTTTATTTTTATCAGAAAATTTAATGTCAAAGCACCATAACAAACTTGGGTCACTTTCAAATTATCATTACTGAGTGCAAAACAAAAAATTGCCACAGATAATAGGATAATAATCAAGATATGAGAAACTATTTCCATCAAAAAGTCCTATCTTTTTGCACAGTGCAATATGCTAGCAATAATTACTCCATTTTGTGTTTCTTGATTTTTATGTGAGGGATATTGTTGAATTTGTGACATTTAATTTATTTTTGTCATGTGTCCTGGCTTCCCATTTAGTCATAAAGATCCTTTGGAATTATCTCATCTTGTTGTGCCTAGAGTTGCAATGATAACCATGGACAAATTTCAATAAGTATATTCTATAGTTTTGAGAGTTTTTTTTATCATACTCTTCCAGTGAGAAACCTAGAAAGTGTCGTCCCTAGCCCCCTTGAACTACAGTGTTGTCTCCAAGAGGCAGATTGTCTTTCCCAAAGGTAAGCAGAGGTTAGTGGAAGAGCAGCTTCCGAGCATAAGCCTCTGCTCCTTTCATTACGACATGTTATTCACTTTCCCATAATGATGATAGCGTGCTCCACTCCTCTGCCAGGCTCCTCTTTGGCTTTGGCAGTGGTGCTTTACCTGATTAGCTTTCAGTCAGCTGTCAGGTTCAGCAGCTATCTCAAAATGTATCTGTCTCATCATTTTTCCTTGTCAGCAGCTTCCTTTTCCATTTTATTCTGTCATAATTTTTCAGGTCTCTTGCAGCATTCTGTGCAGGGTGACACAGAGAGATAGTCACACAATGCAAGTGAAGTCCTGAGGGGGACGGGGGAAGTTCAGGTTTCAATATATGACCCACGAGTGATTTTTCCCAAGCTTTCAAACAAACAGCCTTACTCACATCTAAGAACAGGGACTAAAAGTGACATCCAGGTAATAGTTGAGTAACTTGGATTTTTAAAAAAGAGTCATGCCACTACAGACTGTAGGTGTTTGTGGTAAGATACAATGCCTCTGTTCTGAAGCTATTCTTGTTTGCTCTGAGCCCTACTAATCACATCTGATGTGGACTTCCCATTGATTTCAAAGACCTCCAGCCTGGGAAGGGATACAGGGTGCATAGAAAAAGGGAAAGGAAGTCCAAGGTGGTTGAAAGTCATATTAATCCTCCTTGATGATTCATTGCAGGTAAAAATTGACAGAGACCAACTAGGAGAGGTGCTTTTTTTCTCTTAAATAAATGAAAATAAACCAGGGAATAAAAGGAGCAAGAAACAGCCAAAAAATATGCTTCTTTGGTGAGTGACTTCTATTTTGTGAATTCTTACCCTGTTTTCAACACTTCTCATTTCCAAGACTTAGTGTAATTTCTTTCTGCTTAACAAGATATAGAAAGGAAAGGGAAAAAAAAAGTCTGTCTGATATAATACCAATGTGTGTTGTCTCATTTACTTTAATTAGGAATATAACATTGGAATGATTGGTTTTTTGTTCTTCATATTGACATCAAATATGTCTACACTCTGCATTTAAATCATTTTAGCTCCCTGTATGCCACACTGAATGGATTTGTTAATGATAGTGAGACATACATTGCAGACATTTACTGAAAATTTTGAATCATTAAAATCCTATTTTCAAATGTAAATCATGAAACCAATTTAATTACCATTTAGTCCATTCTAATTAATATTGGCATTGTAACAACCTTATACTCCCCCCAAAAAGAGAAAACAAATTTCACTGTCTAGTCTGATATTATAAATTCAAATTATTTTTAGTATATGTACATACTTTACCTTTAGAATTTTATATAATATGTGTTTTAATTTTTAATTTGGAAAAAATATCTAGAGAAATGTTGTTTTGTTTCTAGTGGCTATTGAATCAACTGCAGTTCACTGTGATCTTGTGCATTGTAGAACTGCTGCACAAGATGTCAAGAATTAGATCTTAGAAGCAGGTCATCGGGTCTGTTCTCCAAGCCTTTGTGTAATGAGTTTAAACCTCCAACCCTTTAACTCATGGTCTTGTGCTTAACCATTCCCCAATACTCCAAAGAGTATATGGCTCAATTTTAATATAATTGATCAAAAATGTGTCATTAAACTCTAGCTGAGGGAGACAATGAAAAAGGAAATGTTAACCACAATTACCTCCCAATTTCAATAATCATATTACCTTAATAAGTTGAATGCTCAGAGTTCAATGAAGCATAGTAAAGGGAATATATATATATATATATATGTTTTGTAACAGGATGAGTTTTATTTTCTTTAGGTAATGAAATAAAGAATACATATGTATAAATTACCTTGATAATTTATAAATTATACTTATTTTGTAATATCTTACACTGTACAGTGTCTCCCTTCACCCATTTCTTTGCTGCCCATCCCCAAGGAGGAGGCTATATTTTTATCTTTGTAATTTATTTCCCCTTTTTGCTCCACCTTCTCTCCATCCTCCTGGTATTGCCACTCTCAATACTGGCCCTGAAAGGATGAGATATGCTGAATTTCATGTTTCTAGTTCCTATTTGTACCAGTGCACATTCTCTGATCTAGCCAAATTGTAAGGTAGAATTGGGATCTTGGTAGTTGGGGTGAGGAAGCATTTAAGAACTAGAGAAAAGTTGTATGTTTCATGCTGCTAAACTGCACCCTGATTGGCTCATCTCTGCCTCGCAATACTTCTGTAATGGATTGTCCAGTTATCTACAGGTGAGCTTTGCATCCCCAATTTGCACTACCTCTCATTCACAATGATATGATCTTTTTGTTCTTTGTTGCCTGATAACTGATCCCTTTGACATCTCATGGCCACACAGGCTGGTGTACTTCTTTTATGGGGGCTTTGTTGCTTTGCAGCTAGATGGTCACTTCAAGTGTTTAAAACTCCAGATATTATCGCTTTTGGTAGCCAGGCACCATCAGTTTTCTTCACCACATTTACTTTTGCATCCATTTGTCTTCATGTCGGGAAGGTGAACATCATGGAATGCCAATTTAATAGAACAACGTGTCCTTGCATTGATGAAGTGCTTGAGTAGAGGCTTGATGTTTGTCTGCTCCCTTAATACTAAATTGATAAGTATATGCACATAGATCTATTTCCCTATCATCATATATAAAGATATTTGCAATATAAACATGCCTGGATGTATGCCTTTAGAAATGGTCTTTTCCTCCTAGTTCTTCACTCTATTTCCTTTTACTTTCCTTTTGCCCCATTATCATTATCATGCTCAGCCTTTGTTTTGTTTTGTAGTTGCTTTGCTTATATATGTAAGGCATCTGTAAAGGAGGACTGAGAATCCTCAAACCAACAAGAAAGAAGAGCCACTTGGAGAGCACAGTGGGATCCTTGTCTGAAGTAGCAAAATTAGCAAGGCTATCAGAGATTGCAGCACTGAAAACTGGAGGCGGAACAGAGAACAGAATTGGGAGTGGAAAACAGCAGATGAACCATGCCAAGATCATGAGAAAAAGTGGGTTGCAGGGTTGAAAGACTGAAGACTAGAGACAGATACGGGACTGCTAGCATAGCTAGGAAGAGGGGCTGCTGTTTTCAAAAAATTGTGTATCCTAGATATCTTCTGATCCTCAGCAGGGACAACCTGCTCACTTCCCTATTAAACTCCCACGACGGCGAGTATTGTCAGTGAGCTCTGTGTGGCCATTCCAAAGCAGTATTGTGCCCAATAGAGAAGCTGAGTGCCATTTGAGGGAGTGTTGGAGTTAGGAGAGGGTCTAAGTGCAGTCAGAAGAAAACAGACATAGCTTACAAGCCATTTTACTTAAGGAAGTTGGAGTCTTGGTGACTTAATGATTATGAGGTGAGCTGCGATTCAAGCCTGCCAGCCCCTCTGCAGGAGAAAAACACATGGCTTTCTACTCCTGCAAACCTTGGCAGTCTCAGAAACTCTCCAGGCTATTCTGCCCTGCCTCCAGGCTCGTTTGGCATTTGCCATGACACTTTGGCAGGGAGTTAAACCTGGTGCAAGACTTTTCCTGATTTGAAGCCTCCCAGTTAGGAATAGCATTGCAATGTTGGGAACGGAATGGAACATGCAGCATTGCCTTGTTCTGTTTAAATGACTACCTATGTTCTGTATGAGCAGAATGAAATGCTCTAGAATTCCTAAATTTCACACAATGTCATGCATAATTTATTATGAATCACTCTGTGAAATGGATTTTTTAAGTGAATCAAACCAAAGTAAACATCTTTATCCTATTACCTGCCTCAGGCAAGATCCATACAACATCAGCAATAGGATCATGTATTCCACATGCTAGTCTGACTCCCACTAGACTTGCTGGCAGTTGCCTGTCAATGAACTGCTAACAAGAACTTTGAAATTAAATATTCATGTATGTATATCATCTACTTATTTTTTTCTCAAATTTAAAATTTTTACTTTATTTTTAGAGGGTCCATAATTATTCTAATGAAACATTTTTATGTCCACTTCCATTCTGAAAATTTTTTCATCATGCTGTTGATATTGATTGATTACACATTTCATTTCTTTTGAGATTTCCTTGGTTTGGCAAGTTTTGGCTTTTCCTTTGATAATTGTACATTTCCATGCATTTTTATATTCTGTTAAATATGTATTTAATATGCCATTACATTTCCACTTTCTTATTTATTTCCTCAAATTTAAAATTTTTCTTTAATTTATAATATGTTCATAATTATATATTAAACATTTTAAGTTGACATTAATTCATCTTTGTGATCATGCTATTCATGTTAACTAACTGTATGCTTCATTTCTTTTGAGATTTTCTTGGTGGTTAATTTTTATTTATTACCTAAAATTTGCTGTGCTATATTATGCAACTCTGTGATTTCACTTAGAAGTTTTAATTTATCTTAATTTCATTGATATTTTCCTATCACAAGAAGGTGGGAGGCATTCCTCTTCCTTTGGTATCCATTACTACTCACCATGAGTGGCGTTAGCGTACTGAATTATACTTACACTGATGTGTTCCTTACCTCCTTACTGTTCCCCACACACATGTTATCCATTGACACTATAGTACATGTGTGTGGAGCTGGAGAAGACATCATTCAGGTTTTAGGTATGATAATGGTGGAAATATTAGCTCTAATTGTCACCTTTTTACATGATGAGACTTTCATGTAGCAAGTAGAATAGATGTTTTATTCCTGATAGTAAACGTCGTGGTTTTGTAAGGTAGCTCTTGACTCTTAACTCTAGGAAGGAGCTCATCTCTTGCCAGGAATAGATGCTCCATAACTGCCCTAAACACAAGTTGCAAGGTCTAAGTCAAAACGTAATGTGTTTGAACCCAGAAATGCTTCAGAAGCTATGCCCGGTGGTTTAGGTCTGAAAAGTCACACTCTTAAAAACATTATACAAGAATTGCAGGACACACACTTGAGATAACCAGGAAGCAAAATGAACTAAATGACAATTAGCAACAATTCTGTCTCATGAGAGGTGGAATTTGGAGAGGGTTGCCTTTGCACTTGTAAGTGTTGCAACAGTACTGTCTGGAGGCAGAGATAGGACACATGGTACTCTGCTTCAAAAGCCTGCTGAAAATGTGCATCCCAACCCCAGATGTAGTGAATGTGAATCTATGTTTTAACAAGATCCCCAAGTGAGTCATCTATTCCACTTTTCAAAGTCTCTGTCTTTGCTTGCAATATATTGTCTAGTTTTATTTGGTTAATTTATCAGGGGAAATGGGAAAATATATGTTTTTCTCATTGCAAATGAAAACCTTAGAAAATGGAATTTTAATTTCTTGGATTTAAAAGGCTGTATAAATATTTTGTCTCCTTTCATCTTTCTTTCTATGAGTCTTTTAGAAACAAATTTGAAGTGAATTGCAGGACGTTGTTCTGCTTACATGTAAAAAACCTTAAAAATAGATCTTATAGGAATCAAAATGGTCTCTGCTGTGTGCTGTGATACCTATATATGTTCTGCATTGTCAAGAAACATCTTGGCAATTTCCTTACCCCGATTTCTGAGTTGGCATTTGATCCTGAAGATTGGCACTCTTGTTGATTATTTTGACTAGAGAGTTGCCAAATTTCCAATTCATGCCTTACATTTTAGACAGCCTTTGAAAATAACTTTTAAAGTGTCAATGCCACTCTATTATTTAAGCTAGTAGGAAAATTGAAAAATCTCTGAAAATTTGTAGTTCGTAGTATTCCAATTATTATGCTGCAAAGAACATTTTAAGGAGCCATAGAATTAAACAACAGAAAAAGATCATAATATTTTTCTAACAAATTATTACTCCTAATGGAAAACAAATAAAGTATATAATTTAGTCTCATATAAAAAACAGGTGACCAACACATCAGTAATATGAAATAATTTCACACACAAAAATGCAAATGCTGGTTTCTAGATTTTATGGGTTGTAGATTTTTTCTTCTCTTCTTTGTTCCTATGAGGCTTATGAAAACATATTTGAAGTCAATTGCAGAAGGTTGTTCTACTTGCATGTAAAAGCCATTCAAGAAATAGATCCTATGGGAATAAAAATGATCTAGGTTTTGCTATTTAAAACCTTAGGGGAAATGTGTTTCTATGCTTTCATTTAAAAACCTTGAAATAAATGAAAATGTTTTAAGCATCATATTTTTTCTAGATGTATTCATTTCTTTTTGAATGTTCTTATGTTTTTTACAGTGGATCATTTCATAGCTGGGAATTTTCCTGTCAGTGTGCTGAGTATTAAAAAATAGCGGGTAGAAGAATGTGGTTATTAAGTGAATAGTTTAACTGAGCCTAAAGATTTAAAACTACATTCAAAAATACTTACCTTTTTATCTAGTTTTATATTAGTTACAATTCACTTTATGTCAGTGTTATCATTCAGTATACTTTAAAAAGGCAAATTCATTCTACATTTAAAAATACAGTGCTTGAAAACCCAGTAGTCAAAACTTTATTAGTGTCTAAAGGGAGGTTAATTTTTAATTAAATGTATACTCTATGGCAATTGTTTTCATTTAAATATATGTTCATATTACACTGAACCTCACAATCAAGAAGTAGGAAAATAGATTAAATTATAACAAATAGGAAAGTATTAGAAGATTAATAGACTGTTCTGAGTATATCCAAATATTAGTCTTATGAAATATCTTCTGCTAGAAATGAGAATCATAGACTATAAACTACTGTTTCTATTTGTCATTAATACCTAAATTATCATTCATTAAAAGCCACTTGAAAAATTTGCTTTGACTCACCAACTCTATTCTTTCCCAATATTTCACATTTACAATATAGCAACAAATCTACTAAATCTAGTATCTCATTACTTTGCACACAAATGACATACCTGTGGCAATAATTAATGCCAAAATATGAAGCCAGAGTAATACAGTCTGTGACAACTCAGTGCTGTCATGAGTCTCCTTGTAAATGAAACCAGCGGCACAATTAAGAGTACTGATGGCATAGTAGCTGATACAGTGTGTTGTGAGAAACCAATGCAGCAGTTTGAATCCACTAGCTACTCCTAGAGAGAAAAATACGGTTCACATATCAAAACGAACTATATATTTTACAGCCACTCCTCACTAATTATCATGGTTATGTTTCAAAGATTAGTTGATTATGCAAGAGGGGTATAATATGAAATTGGAGAATGATCATATAGGATTCCAAAATGGAAAATGGCTCCATGATTATAAAACTCTTAAATTCTATTATTGTCAAACAAAATTAGCCACTGAATTTCAGTCATTTATGACTCAAATGACATGTAGGACAGAGTTTTAGTGTCATATTGATTACACACTTTTGGAAGAGACACTAGAGAAGCTCAATATCAAGAACTAGCAGAAGGCCAGGACTGATTGTGGAACAGACCATGAATTGATCTGACAAGTTTCAGTTTAAATGGAAAAAATTTAAAATAAGTCCACTAGAGCCAAAAGACAACATTGAGCATATTATACTTAATTTTTGAGAATATCTCAGGACAGCTTTGATACATTAAAAACTCGCGACACAAGACCTGAGGAGCTGTGGGAGGACATTAAGATAATCATATATGAAGAAAATGAAGGATCACTTAGAGATTGTAAGGGAAGAAAAAAAAAGGTCTGACATCAAAGTATAGATCAGAAGAGATTGAAGCTTGCTATTAATGGTAGAGAGGCTAAAGTAAATGGAAGAAATGGTGACTTCTAAGAGCTAAACAGGAATTTTCAAAAGACACCTTGAGAAAATCAAATAAAATATTAAAATGTTCAAATACCCAAAGTTTGGGGGGGGGAGAAAAATTTTAAAAACCTAGAAGAATTCAAGAAAAAAAATTCAAGCCTCAAGTTGTAAGATTCTACAGATAAAATATTGAATGATCCAGGAAGCATTAGAAGAAGATGGAAAGTATATGCAGTCACTGTATCATAAACAACTTGTTGACATACAACCTTTTCAGGAGGTAGCATATGAGCCAAAATCTATGGTACTTAAGGAAGTAGTTCAAGCTGCATAAAAAGCATTAGCTAAAAACAAGGCCACAGGAATAAATGCAACATCAATTGCAATATTTGCACAGTTCCTGAAGAACTGGAAACACTGATCTATGCAAGAAAATTTAGCAAACTGAACAGAAGAGAACCACAGAAAGAAAGATTACCCAACAGATTGCTCAAAATGTAGAACAATAACACCAATATCAATGCACATGCAATTTTACTAAAGAGCTTCAATAGATTGTAGCATTACATAGAAGTGGAGGTGACAGAGGTTCAGACTAGATAAAGAGGAGGACATAGAATAAGGGAAATCTTTGGTGACATCACAGGGATCTTGGCAGAAATCAGAGAATACCAGAAAGATGCTTACTTTCATTTTATAGACTTTACGAAGACATTTGACTCTGTGGAACATGATAAGCTAGCTATTCCTTCAAAAGAATGGGAATCCCAAAACACTTCATTGTGTTTATGGGGTACTATTTTCAAGAGACGTTTGTGTGATCAGAACAAGGGTATTCTTAGTTGCTTAAAATCAAGAAAGGTATGGGTCTTGTTAAATCATCTTACAATATTTATTTAAATTCTATAGTGAACAAAGAATCAGAGAAGCTTGATCATGTAAACAACACATTATCAGAATTGGAAGAATGTTCATTAAAAACTTGCAAGATCCATATGACACAAACTTGCTTTTGAAAGTAAAGAGGACTTGAAGTACTCACTGATGAAGATCCAGGAACGCAGTCTTCAGTGTGGATTGCAACTCAATATGAACAAAGCAAAAATTTCCACAAGTGGACCAATAAGTAGCACCATGAGACATAGAGAATAAAGTTGTCGAGGATTCCATCATTCTTGAATCCATTACCAATGCTTATAGAAGCAGCAGTCAAACGATCAAGCAAAGAATTATATTGGGAAATCTTACGCAAGAACTCTTTCAATTGTTGGAAAGAAAAGATGTTACTATGAATATTGAGATATGCCTGATCCAAGCCAGGGCATTTGCAATCACTTCCTAAGCATATGAAATTTGGATATTGAATAAGGAATATGGAATAATAACATATTCACTCGAATTCTGCAATCAATGCTGATGGAAGCAATGTTCAAGAGAGCAAACAATAGGTTGCATTAGGAAAAACTGCTGCACATACATCTTAAATGTGCCAAAAAATCAAGGATGTTAGTTTGAGTACTAAGTTTCACCTTACCCAAACCATGGTATTTTTAATTGTCCCCTATATATGTGAACGTTGGACACTGATTTGTGAAGATTGAATAATAATCTATGCACTAGAATGATGATGCTGTTAAAGAATATTAGGAAGAATTAAACAGGGAGAGGGAAGAAGATTGTGTACACTTAGGTTTACCCAACTGGAGCTCCTATTGCCAGACCAAATAACTGGAAGGGTAATTATGCCTACCATTCATGATGTTCTATACCAAGGAGGGTACACCCACCTGCCCTTAGTGGAACTCCAATTGTAGAGGGAAACACCATATGCCGTCTGAGGCACTCTAAGCCCTGTGAGACATACCTTTATGGCTTCCTGGAAGAAATGATAGTGAAAAGCCACTCTCATGTTCCCAAAACCACCCAACCAGCATCCTGTGAGAGGACCCTCCAACTCACATTCCAAATAAAGGAATACAGGTTGGCCAGGGTAAGAGTGAAGTCACAGGAAAATACAGTGATAATCTGAACCCCAAGTACAGCTACCCACAGGTAATTCAAGGAAGCACTCATACAGTTCCCCCAAGAGAGAGATCGTGCCCTTCAACTCTGGAAGATGGTGCTAGGCTCCTGTAAACCAGCATGTAAACTAGCCCCAACACCTCAACAAAAAAAGGAGAAATAAAGAATAATGCCAGAAGTCATGAACTTGGCAATGTACATAAAAGAAGCATACATTGACCTGCCATAGAAAGAAATCTTTAGAATGCTGCTTGAAGTCATACAGGATATAATGGAATCAATAAGTAAAAAGAATGAAATGATAGAGGAGATAAAGGCAAAGTACCACAGGGAAACACAAGGTATAAAGGATGAAATAACAAAATACAGTTGAAAATTAACAGACTTAAAGAGGCGGAGAATCACACCAGTCACCTAGAGGATAACCAGGCAAACTTCAACAAATGGAAAATCCAGTCAAAAAGACAATCAGAGAAGCTGAAGAAAACCTGAGAGTCATGTCTGATTCTATAAAGAGAAATATTATTAGAATAATTGTGCTACTGGAACAAAATACAACAAAAAGTCAAAATCAAAAATAGTGAGGGAATTCTTAAAGGAAAACTTCTCTAGGTTAATTCATAAAAATCATCCCAACATTCAGGAAGCCAAAAGAACACCAGCCAGACTAAACCCCAAGAAGTCACCAAGATACATAACAGTTAAATTATCCAACTATGAGGAAAATGAAAAATATCATAAGAGTAGCTAGGGAAAAACAAAGTTATTTATAAACATACCCAAATAAGAATATGTTCAGGCCTATCAGCGGGCATGATGAAGAAAAGGAGGAAGTGAAGTAACATATTCCAAAACTTGAAGGAAAACAATGCAAACCCAAGAATACTATATCCAGCCAAATTATCTATTAACATATATGGGGAAGAGTTTTCTCAGACAAGGAAAAACTCCAAAAATATTTGCAAAGAAACCCAACCCTACAAAAGATCCTTGCTGACCCACTATGGGCAGAAGATCAGCATTCACTGAACACAAAAAGACCATCACATAGAACAATTCCACGCAGAGGGCAATAAAAAGAAAACAACCCCCAAGATAGCAGTAGCTCAATCGTGGAAAGACGTAAAGAATGAAGCACACACACACACACACACACACACAACACAAACTGTTAACATAGGCAGGTAGTAAAACACCCAACACAAAAGATGCAAGATGACATCACAGATGGATGTAATAACACTAAATATCAATTGACTGAGCTCGGACATTAAAAGGCAGAGGCGAATAGACTGACTTAGAAAAGGTAACCCATCGATTTGCTGCCTACTGGAGATACACTTCAAGATTACAGACAAAAATAGGTTGAGAATTAAAGGCTGGAGAAAAATATACAAAGAAAATAGCATTAAATAAAATCAGGAGTAACAATCGTAATAACTAAAAAAATTTATCTCAAGGCACAAGTCATAACAAGAGACAAAGAGGAGCACTATATAATGCTCAAGGGAACAGTAGACCAAGAACCAGTGAGCATAATAAATACATACTCACCCAATGAGAGACCTGTGAAATCCATAAATCAAACACTCCAAGTGATGCAAAAAAAAAAAATCAGAGGCTCAACAACTATAGTAGGTTACTTTAGTATACCACTCTCTCAAAATGACAAGTAAAAGGGAAAGAAACTTAACTGGAGGCTACAGACCTAAACAGCACAACTGGATGACTTGACATGATATTTTCAGAGCTTTCCACCCATATCATGTAGTTATATATAGATAAAACAACACAGCTTAGTTCAATTCAAGTCCATCAGTCCAATACTAGTCCATAATTCCCTCCTCAGGCTCACACAGTCACAGACAATAATGCAGAGTTGTGTGGATCCAGTGGTGGTAGATATATCCAGGATTCCAGGAGCAACCAGGGTTAGTCTGCTGGAAAAGACAAAGGAGAGGCTGGAGGCTGGGGGGGAGAGGGGGGAGTTTCCCAGGACCCTCTTTAATAGAAGGCAAGGCCTACAAGGAGGTTGCATCAAGTGGTATTGATAGGATGAATACTACTCCTACACTTTTATATATTAAGATTGGCATGAAATTATGTAGCTTCCACTTTGGCCAAGTTTCTGATGTTCTTTTTAATGCTGCTTACTCTGTTTCTCTTTGTTCTCAATAAAAAGTCTGAAATACTTTTTTCCATTTCTTTAAAAAATGAGATTGGAATCTAATCAGAATTGCATTGTGTTTTAGACCGCTTTGGGCAATATTGACATTTTCACAGTGTGAAACGTTTCTATCCATGAGCATAGAATTTTTTCCATTTATAAAGGTCTCTTTTGTTTCCTTATAGTAGTGCTCTGTTATTTTCTTTAATCTCTCTAGTTGTTTATTATTACAAAATATTTAATTATTTATTTATTGTTAATAGTATTTTTTCAAAGATCATTTCATTAGTTAATCTTGTATGCTGACACATTGCTGAATAATATAATTGTTTCCAATAATTTTTTTCTTTTTTGAGTCTTTAGGATTTTCTACATTTAAAACCACATGATCTGAGAATAGTGAAATTTCACTTTTTTTTGCCATTCTGGATTCATTTGATTCTTACTATGATCTGATGGCATTGATTAAAACTTCCAACACACACACACACACAAAATTTCCAACATAATATAGTATGAGTCATTATAAGAGGAGCAGGGCCAGTGAATTATTTAAAACTGACTTTCCATTCAATGTCTCTAATGACTTCCAAATTATCTTTTCCTGCATGAGTCTAGTAACAAGGTGGAGAGAGAAACTGTTTAGATTCAACTGAGTAATTTTGAACAGTATGTTCTGGAATGCCCTCCTATTGCATATAAAATGATTAGTGAGAGAAGCAAGAGGAGGGGTTTCATTTCTACTAAGAGTCAGGAGTAGAGCATGTTTTTAAGACCTAAGTTCTCTGTGCAGTAGACCTCCTGGGTTCAGAATACTGCTATGGCTTCAGAGAAGCAGTGACTTCAAAACCTGATCCCAGAACACAAATCAGAGTAGTAGACTTCCCATTGTGGTGAAGCTATTGTCGTGGGTGCCTCCAGGCACTAAACTCAGAAGCAGAACCTGAAATAACTTCATATCATGTGCTGATGCATATCTGTATTTGAGCATTTCTGTTTTCAGTAAAACATGTTGGTTTTCTTAATAAACCCTTCATTCACGGTGTTGTGTTTTCAATGTGTGCTGTGCAGCCATTGCAACCAATATTAAAACCAATATTAACATAGATGCAAATGAGGGAATGTTAATACAACAAAAGGGGCATCCTTACATATGTAGCCTTTACTGCAGTAATAAATTTCTCTTCTATCCCTATTTTATTGAGTGTTTTTGTCAATCAGAAGTAGATCCTGGATATTGTCAAAACCTTTTTTTTCAGTTTATGGATATGAACATATAGTTCTTATCATTTTGTTTGTTGGTTTACATTGTTGTTCTATATCTTCCCACCTGATATGATCATGATACATTATTTTTTAAGATGATGCCGGATTCTATTGGTATTCTGTATTTTCTTGAGAAATTTTCATCTATGTTCATGTCAGACACTGGTCTGTAGTTTCATACCAATATTAAATCTTGCCAACTTGGTATCAGAACTAATGCACGTATGTTTGGAAAACTTATTGTTTGCTCACTTCAATAATGATTGGGGAATTTGCTGTCCTTTTATATATTCTGAAATAAATATGTAGAATTATTGTCTATGATTTGCTGAAAACTTGGTAGAATTCTTCTGTGAAGTCATTTAAACCCAGATTTTTTGTTATTGATGTTTGGGGAGATTTTATTGACATAGTTTATCTCTTCTTTGTTGTTGTTGTGAGTTTGCTAGGATTTTCTTCATCTGCCAATATTAATTTGGGTAGCTCATGTACCTTTAGGTATATGTCCATTCGATCTAGGTTTTAAACATTGTTGGAGTACAGTTACACATAGTAATGTGCTATTACTTTTTAATTTAATTTAGAACTTTTGTGATAAATATCCCTTTGATCTTTCATTACTGATATTTTAATATTCTCTTTCTTTTTCTTTGTTAAGTTTACTAGTGGTTTTTTTTTTAGATCTCTGCCTCTTATGCTTGATCCTTGGCTTCATGTGAGAAATAATAGACGCAGAAGCCTGTTTTTTGACCCAAATGAGTTTCATGAAAGTTAGAAGCAGTGTCAGGTTTTACAGTAAATGGAACACAAGCCAAACAGAATCCACAGCATGGTTGCGGGACCACAGTTTGGCCATGCCACCAGGAGAGAGAACACCTGAGCAGAATCTCTGGCTTTTAAGGGCTCCTGCTGGGAGGCATGGTGAATGAAACTATGTACCGGACCCCATTGGTTGAATCAAATTTGACAGGCTTAAATGGGTCAATCCAGGTGTAACACCCACCTACATGTACCAACTCTTCCTGACTGGGAGTATGGACCTAACAGTTTGTAAATTTTTGTTAATTCTTTCTAGGAATCGACTTCTTGTCTTGTTCACTTTTCTGATTCTTTTTCTGTTTATGGATTTATTAATTTCTGCTAAAACTTTTATGGCTTATCTTCTCCTTGTGATTGATGGCTTATTTTGTTGCTCTAGTTCCTGATGTTTAAGGTGTTAGGTAAGGCACTCAATTTGGTTTCTCTTCTTTTCTTACTTATCTATATAATGAAATATATTCTTAGTTCTGTTTTTTGTTGTTTCCTAAACATTTTAACATTTTGATATGCTATGTTTTTGTTCTCATTTGGTCCAAAGAACTTTTTAAATTTCAACTGCAATCCTTATTTCATCAGTTACCCCATAGTCTTTAAGCATGATTCCATGTTTAATTTTTTTTCCATTTTTTTAATTTAATCCATTTTATTGGGGACTCATACAGCACTCATCATAATTTATACATACATACATACATACATACATACATATGTTGTTTCAGTAGTTACATCTTTTCTGGGATGGGTTGGGGTGGGGTTCCATGTTTAATTTTTAAAAAACTTTTTGTTCTGAGGTGTAGTACAGTACAGTGTAGTACAGTGGCTACACAATAGGCTGTGATTTACAAAGTCAGCAGTTTGAAATCACCAGTATTTCCAAAGAAGAAGAGGTTTTATTCCCCTGGAAACTCACAAAGGCAGTTCCACATGTCCTATAGGGTCACTCTAAGTTGATGTAAATTTGAGGGCAGTGAGTTTGTTATTCCTTAAGTGTTGATTTTTAATTTTATAGCATATGGGCTAAGTAAATAGGTCACAAAATCTTAATGTTTTAAAACTTATAAAAGTATTTATTTTCTATATATATGGTTTATTCCAAGGAATGTTCTGTGTCCTTTGGAAAAGTATGTGTGCTGTGCTATTGTTCAGTGGAGAGTTTTTAACATATCTAGGAGGCAAAGTTATTTAAATGTGTTGTTTCATTCTTTTGTGTCTTTTTTGAGCTTATTTCCCAATAATTTGTTCTTTCTCAAGAGTGATATATTAAAGTTTCCTACTATTATTGGTGTGATATTTCATGTCACCTTGATACATAGAGTGAAGGAGTAGAAGGAGTGGTCACAACCTGATGATGAGTCTGGTGAGCATATACTTCTCCTGAGGGTTCTGGAAGCTTCCTTGCTACCTCCCTCTAGGAGCACTCTTACTCCACTTCGCATTCCTGATGGTAAGGTTCAAACACATACACATATACATACACCAACATATTTATCTATATAATTACCTTTTAATTATGGGATATAAGTTAAAGGGTGGCTTTTAGCAAAATTCTTCACAGGTGTGGGGAATTTGTTATGTAATCTGTTTCTAATCCTTGATTACATCATCTTATTTTTCACTTTGTTATAGTATACTTATCTTAATTTCAGCCTAATTCCAATTCCTGGTCCTACATAAGTTGTTCATCGTCCATTTAAAAACTTCAGTGTTGTTTAAATCTAATTTTCATATCTTTCTCAATTTGTGTGTTTACTAAACTCTGGGTCCAAAAACTCAAAACCAAACTCACTTTCATTAATTAAATGCTGAATCACAGTGACCATTTAGTTTAAGATAGAAGTTCCCTTTTGAGTTGCCAAGACTTTTTATAGGCGGGTTCTTTCTATGCAGAGATTCCCTATAAGTGACACAAATATGATCTTTCATCTTTCTCAGATATTTTATTTATTTTATCTTTGATATTTTAAGGTTATATATTGATGGTCAAATTTTTAAAAATTACAAAATTGTTTTATAACTATTGATGATTGAATAATTCATCCAAAGATTTTCCCTCTCGTCATTAAAGCCAGGTGTTGTGTATAGACATTCCTTATCCGATATCACTTTCATTTATTTTATTTTATTTTGACAGGAAAGAGATATACACCATGCCTTCCTGTGATATAGATTTTCTGACATTACCTCATCTGCTTATGTTTCTTTTTTGGAAATGGACAGCATCTGGAGATTCTAATATTACTGGGCATTCCATTCAGATTATATTATAGCTAACAACTCTTCTCTTTAAATGAATTGGTTTTTCACACAGACTGTTTACTGAAAAACTGCTGAATCCAAATTTATTGCCAGGAAATTAAACCTGAAAGGAAATTAGAGGTTATTGCTTTCTCTTGATGTTTCAAAAATACTTTAAATGTATTTTTCCACTTAAAATCCTAATAGTTATGCCATTGAATTGAATTAAAATCAAGACAGTAGACGAATATTCTGATTAGCAGTGGCTTAAAAGGTGTTGTCTAAAGAATGTGCATTTGTTTGAGAGTACCAACTGCTAAATATCTTCATCAAATTGATATTGAATATATAAGACAAGAACTATAAAACAATATTGCTGCACAAGTTAGCAATATACAAATACTGAATCCAAAGCAAATGAAAATAAATAAAATCAAAATAGAGCACCCCCAGTGGTCAATTTTCATGAATAGTACAGGAGATGAAAAAAGAGGTTTATAATACTGTACCCTCTATAAACCTTTCAACTTCTGAGCTAATGAACACATTAGGCACAAGGTAAACTACTGTCGATAATTTCCAAACTATCCATAAATCAAAATGACTATGAACTACAGAATGAAACACTGACCAGTCCAATTCCATCCTCACAATATTTGTTTGAGCCCCTTGTTGCGTCATTGTGCCCATCAAGCTCTTTGAAGATCTTCTTTAATAGACTCCCTATTTGATCATGTATAATGTCCTTTTTTTTCACTCCAGGGATTGGTATCTCCTGAAAACCTGTCCAAAATATGTGAAATTAAGTTTCATAGTCCATGGTTCTAAGAAGCATTCTGGTTATACTGCTTTCAAGATAGATAAGTTTGTTCTTCTGACATGTAGCATTATTTTAAGGAATTTTTGTCAATACCATCATTAAAATGCATAGGTTCTTCTTCGATCTTACTTATTCACAGTGCAGATTTCACATGTATATGAGGTGATTGAATGAAGGCATAGTGGTTACATGTGTGCCCCAACTCTTAAGGGTTCACTTCAAAACCCCCAGCAGGTCCTCAAGAGAAAGCTGGGGTTTCTACTCCTGTAAACACTGTCTCAGGAACCCAGCGGGGCTTGCTATGAGTCAGCATCGACTCAATGGTAGTTTGGGACAAATGACGCTATCTAATTGAAAATAATGGTTTGGGTCAGTTGTACTGTAGCCCTCAAGTTGGCATATTTTCTATTTGACACTATGAAGTCTGTGCAGCGGAGCTGTCCAAAACAATACAAGGGGGGACCGTTCAAGGGGGGGGGGAAGAAAAAAAGCTCCCCCTGGGGAATCATTCTTGGTGCATAATTTTTCCCACTAGGCGAGCATTGAACAGCTTGCTCTGAGTTAGTGCACCCAATGGCATTGCCTGAGAAGGTTCTCAGTGGCCTAAGTGATTTTTTCACTAAAAGCAGTTTCACTAGAACCTCGTGTGTGTGTGTGTGTGTGCCTGTGCAATGGCAGATTTTAGAGAAGATATGCAGCTGTGAAATTTTCTTTCCTGCTCAGGAAAAATGCCATAGAAACTTTTGTGATGTTGAACACAGCTTACAAGGATGGAGCTATGGGAACAATTCAAAAGTACCAGTAGTTTTCTCTTTTCAAAAAGGTGTCAATTGATGAAAAACCTCATTATGGAAGTCCGTCAACTCTCTGAACTGACAAAAATGTCGACTTGTAGAGCCTTTGGCGTTTGCTCCACCAAGTCACACTGTTAATCAACTTTTCTATTTAGAGGTTGTGAAAAGAGTGTGAAACAGTGTGGAGCAATCAAGGCCTGATTTGTGGCAGATGGAGGACTGGTTTTTTCACCATGACAGTGCACCTGTTCCTGCTGCCATCTTGTTGCACCTCACCTTTTTGTTTATCAAAAAAGTAAAAAACAACAACATACTTCTCTTGCCTTCCCATACCTTACTCCCCTGACCTTGCTCTGGGAAACTTCTTTTTGGTTCCACTAATGTGGAAGGACAGAAAAGACAGTGATTTGATGACATAGAAGAGATATAGAAAAAACAAGGGAGGTGCTGTCAGTCATCCAAACAGATACAATTGAAAAATGTTTCCAAGAATGGAATTGCAGATTTGACAAATGTATTTAGTGTAATGAAGGAGTTTGATAAAAATTATGTAACTTTGAAAAATAATTCTAAATTTTTGCTCCCATATATCCTTTGATATCTTGACTGCTCTTTTCATGAGTATTGATTGTGTATCCAAGTAAGATGAAATCATTGATGGCTTCTATATTTTTGAAATGTATAATGATTTTATCTATTGATCCAGTTATGAAGACTGTGATTTTCTTTTCATTGGATTATAAGTTATACTGAAGGCTCTCTTCTTTGATCTTACTGCCTCAAGTCCCCTTCACTTTCAGCAAGTAAGACCCTGCCATCTATATATTATCAGCTGCTTATCAGTCTTTCTACAACCCTGATGTGGTGTTACTTTTCATAGAGTCAGATTCTCAAATTATTTACCCAACCTTCAGAGAGAGTATATGTAGTAGGACTTGTCCCAAACCCAACACTTTGCTATCCAATCAATCCTTACTTATGATGACTCTATATAGGATTTCTGAAACTGTAAAGCTTTATGGGAGCAGATGTCTCATCTTTCTCCCACTAGTAGTTTCATGATACATGGAGAAAAGTTTGAAATTGTTGAGGATTTTGTCTTGTTTGAATTCATTGTCAAGGATCATGCAAGCCACAGTCATGAGATCAAATATATAATGTATTAGGTAAATATGCTGCGTAAGACCTCTTTAGAGTATTGAAGAGCAAGGGCTTACTTTGATGACTATTTCACTAGACTCAAGTCTCCACGGTATAATGTTGCTGTTGATAGGTGCCACCAAGTCATCTCTGAACCATAGTGACCACATGCACATCAGATCCAAACCCAGCATGGACCTGCATCATCCACACAATTGTTCCTATGGCTGTGTTCATTGCTGCAACACCTGTGTCAGTCTTTCTCACCTAGGGTCTTCCTTCTTTTGAAGCTCTTCTACTTTACCAAGCATGATGTCCCTGCTTTCCCTGCCTCTAAGGAACTATCTGGCCTTATGTCTTACAAAAAAGATTGGCTTTTCCTTCACCAGTTCATGGCACATTCAATATCATGTTTCAGCAACACAATTCAAATGCATCAATTCTTTTATGATTTTCTATATTCAAGGTTCAACTTTCACATGTCCTGTGCAGCAGTTTTACCCAATGCAATAGGTCTTTTGATATCTTGAAAGCAAGTCAAAATCTTCAATAAGTTCAAACTTTTCTCTATTATATTGTTACTTATGGGTTCGGCTGTGAGTTTTTTTCCTTCCTTATATTGAGCTGCAATCCATATGGAGGACTACAATCCTTAATAGTCAACAGTAAGTGCTTTAATTACTCTCCACTTTGAGCAAATCGTGTCATCTGCAGACTGCAGGATATTAATCAAACTTTGTCCAATCTTTATGCCACATTCTTCTCCATACAGTCTGTCTTTTATGATTATAGAAGCTCAATACACAGACTGAAAAAAATATCATGAGAGAACACAACTTTGTCTCACACCTTTCTTGAGTTTAAAACATTCGGTATGCTCTTGCTCTATTCAGGCAGCTGCCTATTGATCCATGTACAAGATGAGCACAGTGAAGTATTCTGGAATTCCCATTATTTTCAAGGTTATTTACAATTTATTATGGTCCACACAGTCAAGGGCCTTTGCACTGTAAGTGAAACTGAGGAAACTTCTTTCTGGTATTTTCTGCTAAAAGTATAAATGCAAAGAAGACTGTCTCCCCATGCTGCGTTGCTTGACAAAGAACAAAAGTCAGAAAAAATTATATCATAGGAGTATTCTGTTGAACAAACTCTTTGAAATGGGCATACATATGGATCTCAGTTTTGACTAATAAGTTCAGCACAGTTTGAATTTATTTCATTAGAACTATTGATTCTTGCTCATATGCTACCTTCTGAAATGGTGCAACACAAAGTAAATCTTTTTGCTACAGTGACTCTGTATATTCTTTCCATCTTCTCTTGATACTTCCTGTATCATCCCATATTTTGCCTATAGAATAAAATTTACAAATCTAGACTTGAATATTTTATTTTTATTTTTAAATACACAGAACACGCTCTTCCCTTTTGTCTTTTTCTTTTTAAGTTGCCTTTGAAATGTTCTGCTCAACTCCTTTACTTTTTCTTTCACTACTCATCCTTCACTTTGGCTTGGGTTGATGTTCTGCTGGAAGTGATGTCACTGGCATTTCAAATGCAGCAGGCTATCCCAAAGTGAACAGGTTTTAGAGGCACTTCTAGACTAATAATGGACAATGAGGGAAGACCACTGCATCATATATAGGTGGAAGTTGTCATTGATTAAAGTTGTCAGGAAGATCAAAGAAGATTAAAGGAGAGTCTATGCATTTGAATTTTGTTGTAGAAGAAGAATATTGTAAGCACCGTGAACTGCTAATAAAGAAGCCCTATCTGTATTGTAAGAAATAAGGCCAGAGCGTGCTTTAAAGGAAAGGATGCAAGACATTGTCGTACATATTTTGAAAATGTGTTAGGAGAGACCATACTCAGAGAAGGGCATCGCGCTTGGTATATTGGAGGGGCATCAAAAAAAGAGGAAAGATTTCAATGAGCTGGATTGACACATTGGCTTCTTCAGTGGCCTCTGTCCTAAGGACAAGTTTAAGGTAGGCGTAGGACTGTGCAGTGTTGGGTACTGCTATGTCATTATGGGCTGGAACCTACTTGTTTCCACCTTACAACAACAACAATAACAACGACAACAATATAGTGGCACATAACTGTTTTAGAGATGCAGTTAAATGCTTAAAACTAGGGTTTCAGTTTCTTAATACTCCTTCAGTGTAAATTTGTCTCTCTCTGTGTGCTATTGCTTCCTAGATAATATAATTTACATTGTAATATGGCTCATTTGAAAGTAACCTCTTTACCATAGGACACTGGGTAATGTGAGTTCTACCATATAGTTTTTGTACTGCAGAAAGGCCTTTGAACAAGACGAATAAAGAGTTCTTTATTCGGGCTGAGCCCAGGTGGCGTAAGTGGTTGAGTCCGGGGCGGCCGCCCGCGGGCTTGACGGTACAAATCCAGCGACACCTCTCAGGAGCAGCACTGGGTAGCGCCCACGACCACCAGAGGCAGTGATGCCTACCAAAAAAAAAATTAAAATATTTTTAAAAAGAGTTCTTTATTCTCTAGTTCTTTCCAAATAATTTGCTCTGATGTACGGGTAGTATATTGTATTATTATTAATAAAAGTGTGGCTGATATTATAATTTTCAAACCAACTTTTTTGTATGATGTATTAGAAACCCTGATGAGCAAGAGGGGGTTAAATAAAGAAGATCCTCAAGTGGCATTTTGAAATATGAATATAAAATTTTGAATCAGATGTGACTTTTAGGAGCCTGGAAAACATAACTAATAGAACATATTTTATTCTTGGTATTGCCCTACCCTGTAAAGAACAGTGTAGTAATGTAAGAAATGTTTAATTTTATTTTCTATTATTTGAGACCGTAGATTATTAGGGATCTTGTTCACAGTTGCTGCATGTTCTCATACATATAAAAGGAATAGCTTTCTGGTGTCATGAAGTGCCTGTTTTCTCTTGAGAATCCTCTGCTATGTCCATGTAGCAAAGTTATAAAGGCTAGAAAAAAAAGCTCAAAAACAAAGCAATAACTACAAGTTATCACTTTACTACAAGGACCAGCCATCTTTCCATGTAACAGTGAAATATGGCTTTCTTTTCAGTGGCTTTCCATTTCTTTTTAATTGCTTCCATTTTTCTCAAAGTCATTAATATTAAAAAATTCCAATGAGTACATTTGCTTCATTTCCTTTTCTGCAATTCTTAGATGAAAGACTTCATAAAACCATAACATACAAAGAATTATTTCCATATTGGAACTGTTTCTAAAGAGGGTACTGTTCTCTGGCTTCACATACAATCAGTCTAGTCTCTTTTGATATCTTACAGCTGAAAAATTGCTTTTGAAAAAATGTTCTCAGGTTCAATGTCTTTTTTCTCCCTGATGATTGCGCAAATGATTTCTCTTCAATTTAATCACATGTAAAATTTTTACCAAAGAAAATGTGCTTTAAATTTAGATATTTATTTCAGGAAAACTGGTCTTTCTTATGATGGCAGTGTTGAAAGTACTACTTTACATTTTTCTTTTGTATATTTTTATCTGTGAACCTCAGAAATGTAAAACACTTTAGTTTACATTTTGTAATAATAGGAATTAATTTATTCAGAGGTTATAGTAAAAATGTATTGTTAATGATGTTTTAAAAATTAAAATACATAAGGTGGGTTACATAATGTCATGCATTTTCAGGCAGTTTGAATTACATTTAGAGTAATATTTATCCAACTCTTGGTTAGCATATTTTCAAAGCCATATATTATAACTTTTACTTTCATTTTCATTTCATTTCTGTGTTTAATGTGCTATCTCCACAATCTCTGAAAATATTTTTATTATTAACACTTAATGCAGATCATAAATATTTTATTTTCTTATGAATCGGGTGAAATATATTAGTCTTCTACTCAATAATTTATACATTTTAAAAAATATAATTGACTGCAAGCCCTATAATATAGCATCACTTATGACGCTTTTTCCTGCATTTCTTTTTCCCATCCTTCCTTCTTTCCTAATCATTTCTGCTTTTGAAATTACCTTTGGGCTAATTCCCTCCATGCCCCCCTTTTAATCACAAATTTGTGTTTATTGTATTCAGTGTATACCAGCCTTGTGTTATTGCTCACCTTATTGACCTGTGTGCTGTTCGGCTGAAAATGAAGCCCTGGTATAAGTTCAGGTCCATATCTGAAGGTTGAATAATGGCTATAAACTAGGGTGTCGCACTAGTCTTTAACCTATAAGTATGGTCTATAAGCATATAGCTTATATAACCTGTAGGCATATTTTCTTGATTCTGAGTTTCAAACAAAATTTTCTCCTACTTTGTATAGGACCTAATAATTTAACCCTTTTAGAATTGTACATCGCAGTAGTCATCTAGTTTTTCTAATCTCAGGGCTGTGGAAGCGTAGGTTATCATGATTCATTAATGCATTGGACCCATAGTTTTCCTCCTTTTCCAATTTTCCTTCACTGCTCCCTGAATTGTGATGCTGGAGAAGAATATTGCAACTTCAGTTGATTACCAAAAGGGCAAACAAATCTATCTTGGAAGAAGTACTGCCAGATTGCCCCTTGGGGGAAAGGAGGAGGAGACTGTCTTAGGTACTTTGGATATACAGACAGGAGATATCAGTCTGTGGAGAACGACATCATGCTTGGTAAAGTTGTGTGCAAAATGCTTGGCATCAAAAAACAGGAAGGCCCACAAAGAGATGGATGGACACAGTGACTGCCACAAAGGTATCAAACATAGGAACAATTGTGTGGATGGCATTCTGTTGTGCATAGAGTTGCTATAGGATGGAAGCTAATTAAAGGCACCTAAAAATGACAATAGCATCCTTATTCTGAATGAAGGGATAACAATTGTTACACTTTATATGGTAGCAAACAAACCTCTATTACCATTTAGCAAAGCAGTTGTAGAACATTGGGGAGTAGGTCATAGCACTTGATTTTGGTGTTCCCTGCGTGGATGGTGGATTATTTTACGTGGGCCCTGCAGTAAAAGCCTCTAACTTCCACCAAATTGCCATTCCCTTCACGGATCTGGTAAGAATTTGGGGACAGACAGGATTTGCCTGAGAGTAATTGCAAATGTGATTTCCTGCAGTGGCGTTGGGTACAGGGAAAATTTTTCTTTAATGCTACCATTGAATCATAAAATTTACTTTATTGACTAGTAAGAAACTATTTTCTCTTTTTTTAAGTCATTTTATTGGGGGCTCATACAACTTCTATCATGATCAATACATACATCAATTGTATGTAGAAAGCATTTGCACATTTGTTGTCATCATCATTGTCAAAACATTCTATTTCTACCTAGGCTCCAAATACCAGCTCCCCATATTCCAGCTTCCTCCCCCACCTCCCCCATGAACCCTTAACAGCTTGCAAGTTGTCATTACTTTGTCACCATACATTGTCTGATGTGTCCCTTCACCCACTTCCCCATTGGTCATACTGCAGAGAGGAGGTCATATGTAGATTACTATAATAGGTTCCCCCTTTCTACTCCACCTTCCCTCCACCCTCCTGCCATCAGCACTTTCAGCCCTGATCCTCAAAGGATTATGTGTCCTGAATTACCCATTTCCGGCTCCAGGGTACATCCCCTGTTCTAGCTGGATTTATAAGGCAGATTTGGGATCATGATAGTGGGTGGGAGGAAGCATTTAAAAACTAGAGGAAAGTTGCACATTTCATGGTTGCTACATTGTACGTTGAGTGGCTCATCTCCTCCCTACACACCCTCTGTAAGGTGCTATCACTTTACCTATTGATGGACTTTGGGTCCTCAACCTGTACCCCCCCCAATTTATACTGATATAATTTTTAGTTCTTGAAGCCTGATTACTGACTCTGACATCTCATGGTCACAAAAGCTGGCATGATTCTTCCATGTGGGCTTTGTTGCTTCTTAGCTAGATGGCTGCTCGTTTACTTTAAAGCCCTTAAGAACACCGATGCTGAATCTTTTGATAGCCAGGCACCATCAGCTTTCTTCACCACTTTTGCTTATGCACACATTTGTCTTCGGGGATTATGTTGAGAAGGTGAGTATCATGGAATGCCAATTTAATAGAACAAAGTGTTCTTGCATTGAGGAAGTGTTTGAGTGGAGGCCCAATGACCATCTGCTGTCTTAATACTTAACCTTTAAGTGTACGCACATAGATCTAATTCCCATCATCATATAGACCTCTATAAATGTCTTTTACTCCCCAGTTCTTTCCTCTATTTCATATTACTTTCCTATTGCCCCACTATCATGCTCAGCCTCCATTGGGGTTTCAGTATATTCTCTCTATTGCTTTACTCTTGCTCAATCCCTATTAGGCCTCGCACACCCACCTTGTCACTGATTTTGAATAATTTCTTGTTCCCTTATCCCTGCATTGGTCAGCACCACCTCCTTTCCCCCTCCTCCCCGTCTCCCATGCCCCCTCCCCCAAAAAAACCCATCAGTCATGTTATTTTCTCCTCCAGACAGTTCATCCAGCCTATCTTATCTACATATACCTGGCAAGATAACAATATGTACTAGAAAAACAACAGGCATCCTTAGATGAAGCAATCAAAGAGAATAAAACTGTGACAACAAAAACCACATGTCACATATATATGTATGTATGTATGTATGTAATGTATGTATATATATATATGAAAAACAAAGGTAATAACAAAATTAAAGCCTGTAAATAGTTCAACATCTATTCATTGACCTCCAGGAATGTCCCCCAGTTGAGTCCCATGGGGTGCCACACCCTGGCCCTAAAGTATACCCTGTCACTCCCTCAGGAACTTCATACTCTGTTGTATACCCTTAGTGTTTTGCCATGGTGTGGTTGGGTGAGACAAGGTACAACCCCAACCTGGTTTCTCCGAGCCTTGCAAGAGATGCCTTGATTCATAGTGGGACTGGCCATAAAGTCCTCTCTGTGCATTGGCTATTCTGAGTTGGAATAGCTTCCTCAAGGCTCAGTGGGCCAGGATGAATTCCATTCTCTCTTCTGCCCCTTCCCTTCATTTGTGCTTTGATCAGGCATGTCTCATTCCCCAAGATCCAGGAGGTGAATGGAGCATGGCAATATGGAGTGGGGAACCAGTTGAGGGATCTGAGGGCCCAAACCCAAGCCCAACTATGTGTCAGCTAGCTGTCTCTCTCCCCAGAAGAGTTTGATTTGGAGTTCAGCACTAAAATGGAGTACTATGCATTGCTGAAAAGCAGTTATGAATGCATGAAGCACATAACCCAATGGGAAGAATTGGAGGAAATTATGCTAAATGAAGCTGTGCCTTTGTAATTTCAATGCCTTTTGGTGCAATGCAAATCTCAAGATGCTTTCATCCATTTTTTTGTTCAAAGACAATCTTATAAATATTATGATTGGAAAAGGAACAGCATTCGTAAGTATGTCCTGTGTAAATAATGCTTCCAGGACCATCAAGCAGGTAACTTCATGCCAAAATAGTGACATGGAAAATTCAAATAATTTTATGGACTTATACTGTATATGATTAACTCTGTTCTCTTTACTACTAATAAAACTCTTCTCTTTCCATACTTTTTAAGCTGTCTGGGAGATAATAAATTCAACCAATCCCTGGTTATATTCTTTAGAAACACTGCTGTACATTTATATGAGATTGTGTCCCAAATCATAAAACAGTGATTTTATTGAAAACTCAGTTTCTTTTAATTCGGAACTATCCTAATAAGACTATCATATGAATATTCACACTTAAACTACTAACCTCTTTTCTTTTAACCACTCAGAATAAAAAGGTAGCAAAATGTTGATCTCAGTATTTTATATTTTTCAAATTTTCATTCCTGACCTTTTTTGTTTCCCAGACCTTTTAATAAAATAATATCTAGCACATTTTATATTGAATAAGATCTTGCAAGGGCATAACTTTTCTCCGGGTTTTTTATTCAATGTCCAGCTTTCGATAGACATAGCATATTTGAAAAAAAAAAACATGAATTGCAGTTTAGTTCTCAAAGTAACATCCTTGCATTTCAATACTTTTCAAATATGTCATGTGCAGAAGATTTACTTATTGGAAAGCGTTATTTGATTTCTTGTCTGTTGCTTCCATAAGCAGTGATTGAAAATTTAAATCTAAAAATTGATAGCTTTAATCTTTTTTTGGGGGGGGGCATTACTGTCCTTTGGTGGTGGGAGTAGGAGGCCCAGTCTTTGCTCCTGTGGAGCCGCTGCTGGAATTGGACCTCCATCCCAGTGAGCCGCAGTCGCGCGCACAACCACTATGCCACCGGGGCTCAGCCCGATAGCTTTAATCTTTTGTTGGCTTGGCTGTGAGGATTTTTGTTTTCTTTATATTGAATTATAATCTAAACTTAAAGCTCAACCCTTGATCTTCATCCGCAAATGCTTCAAGTCGTCCTCATTATCAAGAAGCAAGGTAAAGTTATCCGGTTAAATCTTTAATTCTGATCCTACATTTTTCTTCATAAAATTGAGCTTTTGCTCAGCAATATGGTTGAAAAAGTATGGTGGGATTATACAAACCTGATGCACACTTTTCCTCGCTTTAAACTATGAATTTCTGGGCTGAGCCCCGGTGGCGTAAGTGGTTGAGTGCGGAATTGCGGCCAGCAGCCTTGGTGGTACAAATCCAGCAGCGGCTCTCAGGAGCAGCGCTGGGGAGCTCCCACGACCACCAGAGGGCAGTGATGCCCCCCCAAAAAAAGACAAAAAATAAAAGAAATAAAAATGAATTTCTTTGTTCCATTTGCACAGTTGTCTCTTGATCCATGTGTAGGTTCGACATTAGTACAATTAAATGTTCTGGAATTCTTATTCTTCTAAAATCTATCCATAGTTTCTTATGATCCACACAGTTGAATGTCTTTGCTTAGCCAATAAAATGTAAGTAAACACTTTTCTGATATTCTCTGCTTTCAGCCAAGATCTATCTAGGCTGCAATGACACACACATTTTTCCATGTCCTCTTCTGAATCATAACTTAACCTGTGGGAGCACCTATTCTATGTACTGCTGCAACTGTGCTTGGATGATCTTCAGCAAAATTTTACTATAATGCAATATCAATGATACTGCTTTATAATTTGCCCATTCTGTTGGGTCACCTTTTTTGGGGAGATAGGTACAAATATGGATCTTTTTTATTTCATTGGTCAAGGATCTGACTTTCAAATTTCTTTGTGTAGATAATTGAGTGCTTCATTAACCTGTTGAAGCATTTCAATTGGTATTCTATCTATTTCTGCAGGTTTTATTTTCATGTAATGCTTTCACTACTGTTTGAACTTTTTCTATTTTAGTGTGACTGGTTCTTACTCTTTGGTGCTGCACTCAACCTCACTAGAGGGTTGAAGGTAGACTAGTTCTTTTTGGTATATGAATTATATTTTCCTATTTTTGACACTTCCTCTATCTTTCTATATTTTTCTCATCAATTCTTTCAATATATTAACTTGAGGCTGGGAGTCATTCAACATTTCATGAAAACATCTTACCTTTTTGTCTTGAGCCACCTTTTGAAATGTTCAGTTCAATTCTTTTCCTCCATCAACTCCTCCACTTGTTTCAGCTGCTCTAGGATTAAGGGCACCTTTCAGAATTCCATTTGACATCCACACAGATCCTTTTTTAAAAAATTCTTCATGCATAATGTTCTTGATGTCATCCCACTACTCATCAGGTCTTCTTTCTTAGTGTTTAACGTATCAAATCTAATTTTTGAGATTTCTTAACATTTCTTAACATTCAAAGTCATATTTTGGCGTTTGTGGATTTGTTTTCATTTTTTTTAACTTCATCCTGAGCTTTCATAAAACCAATGGATGGTCTGTTCCACAGCTGTCCCGTTTCTTCACTCCAACTGTTGATATTGAGCTTCTCTAGTCTCTTCCCATAGATGTCGTCCATTTGAATTCTGTGTATTCCATCTGGAGAAGTCTATGTGTCTAATCGCCACTTGTGCTGTACAAAGATATTCTTGATGAAATTGATCTTGCAAGATTCCATTATGAGATTTCAAGTTTTATTTTATCACTGTGGCAGTCATGTGCTTTGTTAATTTATAATTGAGATGTAGGGGTGGAGGCTAGCCTGTTAATCTGGAGATAGCCATTGAGTAACCGATGAGGCCTCTGTGTGGGCATGGCTTTCACCTGAGACTCCTGAGAAATCTCACCATATTTCCCTCATGAAGATGAGGAGCTATCTTCCGCAGTTGTTGGGAGTTAGTTAGAGAGATGATTACCCACAGGCAACACAGAATGGCGGCATCTGGGAAGCTGGAGTAGCTGGTGGAGAGACCACAGGGCTTTACCCTGATGGAGCTGGACCTCTAAGGCTGGGGCAGTCACATGGAGGCCTCTGTAAGTGATGAGTTGCTTCTGCCACCACGGGATGCTGTTGATGGACCATATGCCCTGGAAGCAAGGAGCCATGGGGAGACCCCTGCCAGGATTCTGTACCCACTGATCTGTGACTTTGTGAGTCAGAAGGAGACTTTATGGACTGATTTCAGACATATGGGTTAATATCAGACTTGTGATTTTGAGCTGGACTGGGCTGGGATCTTTTCTCAATGTCCTGTTCCTCTTGAATATAAACCCATTCCTTATACCTATATGCATGTCTCTGAAATTTGTTCCTCTAGTCTACCCAGACTGACACAATCACTAAGACTGTATGTTCTATTTTTCTTTCCTCTTTCTTTCCCATCTTTCTCATTCCAAACACCAATATTTATCAATGCATCATGATTATATGTGTGATCAATTTGAAACTGAAGAAATTGATAGCATTCTTTAACTTCATCATTAATGTTAGTGGTGTGTGCATAAATTTGAGTAGCCACAGTATTGATTGGATTTTCTTATATGTGGGTAGGAGTTATCCTATCACAGACAGCATTGTACTGCCATACAGATCTTGCAAATATCTTTTACAACAAGGTCACTCTTGGATGTATCATTCCTATAATAGAAAAACATATTTTTTTTTCTGATTCAAATACCAATCAATTTCACATCACTAATTAACACCTATAATACTGATCTTTCTGAGCTCAATTTTATTTTAATTATTTTCAATTTTCCTATATCAATGCTTTGCATATACCACGATCCATTTATTAATTGATATTTTTGTCTCTTTATTTTCATTTTGAGTCAAACATTGAGAGTGTGTTTGATAAAAGACAGCATATAGATTCATTAAATTCAGTGAAGTTCTTAGAAGGAGGTCACTTTTTTGTACTTTGCTCAACCATCTTTTGTGTTGTTTGACATACAGTATGAGGCTCCCTAAGAATCCTTAATTTATTAAGTAAATATGTTTTTATATGTTATTCATTTTGGAAGGTTCTCATATCAAGTGTTAACCTCTCCATCTTCCTTAATTTCATTAAATGTCTTTAATGTTTATAGATTTGTTTTAATACAGGAAATGCAGTTAATTAATTCTATTGCTGATCCGAGATTTGTACTTGTTATGTATTTATTTTTACTTCTTGTTAATTGATCTACTTAGCTAAACTATTTTAGCAAAATCCACTTCCCCTATAGTATGTGAAAATTCAAGTTGCTTCTCAGTACAGCGTGGGTAGATACACAGCCTTATAGTTTACTAGTTTTTTTAACAACTCTATGTTTGAATGTATGCATTTATGCTAAACTATTGGCTTCTCTTGTTATCACACCTAACTATAAACCTGTACTAACCATAGCATATTGCTTCATTCTTTTTATACTTCCTTGGTAAATAAATCACTGCATGGTCTCATAATATTAAATTTGTTCCTCTTTATAGAAGTCATTTTTACTCTAGAATTTGAGATACACTGATATTCTAGGAGATTTCTTGCTGGTGTCATTTTCAACTTATTTTTGATGGTAACCATAGGCCACCTATGATTTAGCTTTTTGCATACAAGTTGCTGCTTGCTTATTTTAATTAACTACCACAAAATATCTGAAACTTCTGAAAGTGCCCCTAGGCTTTAATTTCTCTGGGGAATAGATTAAACATACTCTATTCTTACAATCTTCCCAGGACTTTGTGGAAAAATAAAACAAATCACAATTCTTTGCCAATAAGCTGGTACTAGGAGAAGAGACAATAAACTTACTCTCTCAGACTGATTCCCATTCTTTACAAGCAGGCTTCTCTGCTTATAAGCTTGTGTTAACTTCAATGTAACTCAAGTGGCAATGTAAAGATACAAAAGATTCAATATGTTTAACTTACTCTACCAGATGTAGGTTCTGCTCTGACTGTGTGGTTGAGAATAGGAAGAAATCTCAGAGCAGTTGAAGCTCTTGCCTAGAACAGTGATTCTCTAACAGAGAACTCTGCTGATGTTGGGTGGAGGGAAAAGAAATGGTTTTCAACAGTCACCTCTATCTATGCTGTCTAGTCCCAAAAAAAATGACATTGTTACAATTTTATGTAGGGTTATTGACTCTCTGACACTGGTTACTTGAAATCTATTAGTGAGAAAATGAGGCAATAATCACATATCTTGGGCTGAGCCCCGGTGGCATAGTGGTTGTGCGTGGGACTGCGGCCCACTTGGTTGGAGGTTCAAATCCAGCAGCAAGGCTGGGCCTCCTACTTCCACCACCAGAGGGCAGTGATGCCCCCAAAACAAAAACAAAAGACAAACAAACAAACAAAAAGAATCACACATCTCAAACATAGAAAGACATTATACATTTACTTTTTAATATTTTTAATATTTTTTACTAGTTGTGGCTCTTTTACTGGGAAAAATGAATGTTAGGCTTCTGTTTCCTTTGTTCCAGAAGTTGTATCTCAGTTTCATCTTTAATAATTGCATTTTAAATTGCCTCAGCCTCACTGTTACATATAGTGACCTTAAGCACTAAGACTTTTTTTTCTGAGCTATTCCATAAGTTATTCTATCTGACAATAATGCCCTTTGCTACCTTGTGTTTCAGCTGGTTTAATACTGTGTTCCTTCAAATTCATTTAAACCTAAAGAGAATATTTTCTAGAATCTTACCCATGTCTTTGAATATCTATAGTTCCATGCATGCATTAACCATTAATTTCTATGCATTTCCCTTGAACCCACTATTTATAGTGATATTTACTTATAACATGGAAAACTCTTCCAATAGATTGTATGACCTTTGTAAATTGAGTCCTATTTACCATTAACACTTGCAAAGCCTCTGTCTATGTTTGCAACTAACTATGCTCCAAATATGCATGATACTAAATTGGATTTTCATGTATTTAAAAATACAATACATGCATAATAGGATATACATGAATAAAACAGTCTTATTATTGGATGTCTTACAATGTGTTAGAATAACATAAGGTGTCCTGGTAGCACAGTGTTTAAAGCACACAGTCATTATCTTAAAGGTTGGCTGCCCCAACAAAGAAGACACTGGGGGGGGGGGATGTAGCAATCCGCTTTTGTAAATATGCAGCTTTTGAAAGCAGGACTTCTACTTCTTTCTCTAGGATCACTATGAGTCAGAATCAATTAGACTGTAGCATGTGTCACTTAAAAAAGTGAACAACATAAATACAGTATTTAGTGGGTGTTATGGATTAAGGTGCACCCCTTACTTTACAAAATATTTTAAATTCTACAGTGGTATAGTTGTAGATGTATTCTCACTTAAATATGTTAATAAGGGAGAATTATAAAGTATGTTTCAAGTCAAATCCCCTTGAAATAAAAATAGATCATTTTAGGCAGAGGAGCAAGCACAGTGGGGGAAAGAGAAAATTCACATGGAGTTCTTCCAGCTTAGCCAGGAAGAAACCGAGACAAAATAGCCTCAACTCCCCCAACTCCTTACTAGTGAAGATGGAGACAGAGTCCTTCTGAAGTTGATGACCAAATTCAAACTGCTTGTCCCCTAAAACTTGCGACAATAAATTTGCTTTTTTAAAGGCACTTAGACATGCTATTTCTGTTTTAACAACAGTGGGAAGCTATAATAGAGTTAAAACTTATAAACTTCTTTCTTGACATAGATTAATGAATGTTTTATCACTATATCTTTTAAAAAAAACTTTTAAATTGGAAATGCATCAATTTCTGGTGCCTTGTTTTTCCTTATTTCTTGCTTTGAATTTTTATTTATCTAGCTATCTATACTTGATTGATTTTTGCGTACTATCAATTCAATTCTTGACAATCTACTTCTTTGGCTAGCAATTCTCTGATAGAACTTAGCATCATGTAATCAATTCCATTATCGGATATCTATGAGAGGATATTCTACAATTGTGGGAGAAGTCCAACTCCATTCTACAGATCACAACTCTGAAAAAGTTTCCTCAAGGATGAGACCTTTTCCTATAGAAGTAGATGCTGTGGAAAACCTCTTTCTTTTGTCCTGATTTAGATCCTGCATCTGGTTCATCTCCCTCCAATTGTTTGGACTTGAACCTGCTGTATTGGCTGCACCATCAGGAGTCTGCCATCTGACTTTCCTACCTTGGATCCGTTGGATTCTGCGACCACAAACCTGTGTTCTACCTGTTTCATCTGCCTGCTTCTTGATGTGTCAGACCCATTGAGCCAGTTGAGTCAAGAGAAGCCTCCAGCTTAGCAAGTGGTCTATCACCGACTTGAACTTAGAAGTTTTACCTATTTGACAATTATGTGATTTTCTAGATATAAAGCTGTGAAACCCTGATAGATAACTACTTCTTGATATAAAGCTTTCACACATTAAAAAGCTATGGATCTCTCTCTCAATATAACTTGTGATTGATAATATTATTCATAATACCTAAAGCTCCCTGTTGTTACAAAGTGAAAATTTGGAAATTTTGCAATCAGAATTACAATCAGAATTGGCTTGATGTCCATAAGTTTGATTTTCTGAATCAAGATATATAATATATTTCATTGAGTACTTACTTGTACTAGGCAGCCACTCACTGATCTATTGTCTATTTCTATAAATGTTTCCAAATTTTCACTTTTGTAACAAAATAGCCCCTAACGACCACTGTTACCACTGTTACAGATTTTTGTACATATACATCTACTTTCACATTATTATTCTCATGTGAGTATTTGCTAATGGTATGAATTGAAACCAACTCCCCTTTTTGTCTTTGTTCAAGCTTAACTGTTTTAAAATATTTGAGAAACTTATTTCATTTGGCATTACTTTTTCTGAGATTAACATTTTTTAGAAAGACTGCATCACTTCCATTCTGCCTGCTACTAGATGTTCTTTCTGTTCCTTAATCTCAAATCACATAGTGAAATAGTATTATTTCTCCTTTATATTCAAGAAAAGGTAGCAATGTCTATAGCTTATAATGGAGATGACTCCCTCTCAGAGACAGTACACATAATGTAATGATATGCTGCCAACTCCTCTGTGATCTTTGTTACCATTGCAGTGTTTGAGTAAGTTTGTTAGCCTCTGAGTCAATCTACATCTCTAAATTCTCCAAATCTCTAAATTCTACATCTCTAAATTCTGCTACATCTCTAAATTCTCCAAATCTGAATATATGCATTGCTTCCTTAAGGTGTAAATAAATTCTGTTGCTAAATTTGAAAGGTATTTGGTCACTTATTAATTTTTGACATTTGCTGTAGCTGATATGAATTTTTTATACTGATTGTATAATTCTAAGACCTTAATCTAACACTTTAATCCTCCCATGTAATTTTATTATTTGGGGGGTTTGGTAGGTTTAAGGGTGTAAGTTAGTAGAATACTTAGGAAAAATACTGTCAATTAACTTTGAAAACCATTTTTTGCAGTAGAATATATTGACAAGTAGGTCTTGGGGATTAATTAATGTCTACATCTGCTTTGATGACTCAGAAGTTTACTCTTAGTAATAGAGTAACTAAAGTAAATATAATATATGATGAAGTCAATTAACTGAATAGAAAATTTCACAGGGCTGCCCTTAAAGACATAGTAAAATATATATAATAAAATGTGCAATGGTTGAGAATTAGGAAACTGAAGAAGAAGAACACTCAATATATATTATACTGAGATAATTCAAGAAAATATTCAAGACTTGATTTCTAATATGTAAAGATTCTATGGTCAAAATATATAGTAATGCAGAAAGCATCAAAAGAAGATGGGAAGAAAACAAAAAAAAACTAGTGTAACAAAAAGAACTAGTCAACATTTTATTTCAAGTGGTACAATATAAGCAAGAGCTATTTGTCCTAAAAGAAGTCGAAGCTGCAAAGGCAAAAATAATGATGCATTAGTTGACAGAATAACAATTAAAATATTGCAAAAATCTTATGAGCTCTGTGATCACTCATTGATCTAGGACAGAAATTTAGGAGACAGCTACTTTGCCAATTGCCTGGATGAAATCAATATTTGTACCTTTTCCCTATAAAGGTGACCCAGAGGGTGCTGAATTAGAGAACAATATCATTAATATCACATGCAAGCAGCAGTACATTGACAAGGAATTGACAGAGATTCGGACAGATTCAGAACACTTGAAACAAGAAATGCAATTGGTGATGTCAGATGAATCTTGGCTGAAAGTAGAGAATATCAGAAATAAGTTTACTTTTCTTATTGATTAATCAAAGGCATTTATTTGACAGAATGGAACAAAACACAATATGGAAAGTTTTGAGAAGAATGGAAATCCCACATTATAGTGTGCTCATGTTGCAAAATCTGTACAGAGATAAAGATGCAGTTGTGTGATAAAAAAAGAGAATACAGCATAATTAAAATCAGGAAAGGTGTGCACTGCATCAGGATTGCAATCTTTCACCGGATTTCATCTGTGTACTGAAAGAAATAGAGACTCTGGGCTATATGAAGAATAAGACAAATGTGTGCATAAGCGAAGGTGGTGAAGAAAGCTGACGGTGTCTGGCTATCAAAAGATGTAGCGTCTGGGGTCTTAAAGGCTTGAAAGTAAACAAGCAGCCATCTAGCTCAGAAGCAACAAAGTCCACATGGAAGAAGCACATCAGCTTGTGGGATCACGAGGTGTGAAACAGATTAGATATCAGGCTTCAAGAACTAAAAAGCATAACATTGTGTGCTCACTTTCCTGATATAATTGCTGAGGACAAATGTGTGCATAAGCAAATGTGGTGAAGAAAGCTGATGGTGTCCGGCTACCAAAGGATACAGCACCTGGAGTCTTAAAGGCTTGAGTTAACAAGTGGCCATTCAGTTCTGAAGCAACCAAGTCCACACCAGCTTTTGTGATCATGAGGTGGTGAAGGGATCCGGTGTCAGGCATCAAAGCGCTAAATCTATATTATTATTAATGAGGGGGAGTACAGATTGGAGACCCAAAGCTCATCAATAGGTGAAGTGACATCCTCTTGCAGAGGGGTTACAAGGAGGAGATGAGCCAGTTAAGATATAGGGTAGTAGCAAAGAAGTATGCAACCTTCCTCTAGTTCCCAAATGCTGCCTCCCACCCACTATCATGACCCCAATTCTACCACATAGTTCCAGCTAGACCAGGAGATGTACAGTGAAGTTGAAAACATGGTATATGATCCATCAAGACTAATAATAAGAGTGGTAATACCCGGAGAGTGGAGGGATAGGGGAATAGAAAGGGAAAACCAAGTTCAGGGATCTACACGTAGCCTCCTCTCTGGAATCTGGACAACAAGGTAGTGAGTGTTGGGACACATTGGATAGTGCACAGTATGAAAATGATAACAATATGTAAATTACTAAAGGTTCAGCAAGGGGGTGGGGAGGAAGGGAAATATAGGGAGCTGATACTGGGGGCCTGGATGGAGGGAGGATGTTTTGAGAGTGATGATAGCAATAAGTCTGTAAATGTGGCCTGTATAATATTGATGTTTGTATGGATTGTGATGGGATTTGGATGAGCCCCCCAATAAAATTAATATGGTAATATGTACAAGTATGCTTGATACAAATGATGTATTGAATGTTATAAGATCTGTAAGAACCTCCAATAAAATAATTGAAAAAAAAAGAATATAAAATCACAACTGGAGTAAGGCTTTTAAAAAACCTCAGATATGTAGATGACACCTCTTTGCTTGCTGAAAATGAAAAGGACTCAAAGTACTTGCTGATGAAGATCCATGTTCCCAGCCCTCAGCATGGATGACAATTCAAAGTAAAGGGGACCAAGCTCCTCACAGATGGAATAGTATATAGCACCATAAGAAGTGGAGAAAATATTGAATTTGTCAAGGATTTTGTCTTGCTTATATCCACAATCAATGCTCATGGAGGTAATTGTCAAGAAATCAAACAAAGTATTGCATTTGGTAAATCTTTCCACGAAACCTCTTTCAGAGTGTCAAAAGAGGATGTTACTGTGCATACCAAAATGCACTTGATTCCAGCCTTGATATTTCCAATTAATTCACATGAAAATGAATGTTGGAGATTGAGGACTATCAAAGAAGAATGGGTGCATATGAATTATGGTGCTTTAGGAAAGTAATGAAAAATGACAAACCAACTATTGAAAAAAAGGGCAAAAAATTTGAAGAAAGGAAAAAGAATAAACAAATCTGTGTTGGTAGAAATAAAGCCAAAATACATTTTAGAGACAAGCACTTTGTCTCCTGTGCTTTGGACATATTTTCATGAAAGACCAGTCCCTGGAGAAAGACATCATGCTTGGTAAAGCAGAAGGGCAGAGAAAAAGAGGAAAACCTTTGACAAGGTGGATGGACACAAGGGCTGCATGAATGGGATCCAGCAAGAAGAATTGTGAGGAAGGGACAGGACGGGGCAGTGTTTGACTTTGTGGTACATACGGTCCCTGCTATCAGTTGGTGGTGAGTGGATGACGACCAACTATAGCTAACAACGCATCTACTTTAAAGCTTTTACCAATATTCAGAGTCCATCCACACTATGTTAGCTTTAGCAATTAGGGAAATGTCTACTTTAAGAGAACTATAGGATATTTTCTAAAAATAGCATCATGTACACATTCATATATGGAGAAAACAAAAGTATTCAATGATAGCATTGAAAGACAACCTTAATCTAATTGAGTGAAATCAGTAAATGACCATTTTAACCTAGTCTATATATGGGACAATATGTGCGATGCTTTGTCATTTTGGCATCATGATAGACCGTCTATAACCACTCAGATAGCTCATATAATTTTGCTTTCAGAATAAAATATTGAATTTGATATGGCCTACATAGGGGTAAAATTACAGCTCAGCTTAGAAATAGTTTATGAAAATTAGCTAATTCTCATTTTAATATCAATAGTTCACATTTTGTCAGAGAAAACCTCATTGTGGAAAATATATTAACCACAGATTATGTTCAGCTCTATGAAGATGAAATTTACTTAAAAACTGTATAAAAATGTGGACTTCATCTCTTCAAACTTTCAGTTAAATTCTGCATAACATATCCTACAACAAACTTGGACTTTCTTAAAATTATCCAAAATTTCTAAGGAAAGTGTGTATAATTTTATTTTGCTACTGAATACAGTTCAGCATCTATTGTTATCAAGAACTGGTAGTGATAGTTGATAATGGCTGATAGTTGATTTATGTGGAGTAGGATTTAGGTTCAGTCCAATCAAACTACAATTTCTACAGAAGCAGTAGAAATTACTACCTTGCAATTGCTTGATTGTTGTCTATTGTAATGGGATTAGCACAAAACATTTTGAGAAATACTTTAAAGCAGGGGCTGAGCCCCGGTGGCGTAGTGGTTGTGCGTGGGACTGCGGCCCACTGGGATGGAGGTTCAATTCCCAGGAGCAAAGGCTGGGCCTCCTACTCCCACCACCTACTTCAACCACCAGGGCAGTGATGCCTAAAAAAAAAAAAAAATAATAATAATATTTTAAAGCAATAAAATTTATCGAGCAATACGATTTGTAGTTATTTATCTCTAAAGTTATATGACTTCAATTGGCTAGAGTGCATTCAGATATTGATCACTAAATTAAGATTTTAAAAATTCTTAACCAAATGCATTTGTCATAAATAAACTTTAGCTATTTTAAGGAAGGAAAACATAGGTAAGGGGACACCCAATCTTTTAACCACATTAAAATTTTAAAAGCTTTTATTATCATTATATTTCAAATGATAGGGAGAGGAAATTTTCTGAGATAATGAATGAACTATTTTATGACTTATGATAAACTAAAAACCATTTAATCACTGACAAATTTTATTAGAATAATGGTTTGATAATGAAATTTTAAATGGAAATCTTAAAATAATAAGATTTTATTGGTGCCTTGAGTTGTTTCAACTCATTGGAACTTTATGTAAAAGAGAACAAACACTGTCTGACCTTGTGCTGGCCTCACAATGTTTCCGGTGCTTGAGCCGATGGCAACCATTGTGTCAGTCCATCCTGTGGAGGGCCTTTCTCTTTTCCTTTAAGTTTTCCTTGGCATGGTGTTCTTCTCCAGGGATTGGTCTCTCGTAATAACACACCCAAAGAACGTAAGGAGAAATGTCATCATACTTGACTCTGAAGAGGAGACTGGTTTACACTAATTCCAAGAAGGATTTGTTTCTTCTTTTGACAGTACATTCAATATTCTTCACCAAAGCCATATTTCACATGTACATTTTGCTTATTCTTCCTTATTCGATATTCAGCTTTCCACATGCATATAAGGTGATGGGAATTACCAAGGCTTGGGTCAGGTGCACTCAAAGTAATATTGTTTTTCAACACTTTACAAAGATCTTGTGCATCTGATTTATCAATAGATTATAGTACTCATGCATTTATAATGTTTTAACTTTCAAGAAATGTATTTAGGACATGACTATATTAAATAAAAAATCATGTGGAAAGGCACCTCATATGAAAAGAAAGAGGTAAATGAGAGCAATGATAAATATAGGAGTGAAAAAGCAAACAAAAACAAGAAAAAGATCTGAGCCCCGGTGGCATAGTGGTTGTGTGCGAGACTGCAGCCCACAGGTTTGGTGGTTCAAATCCAGGAGCAAGGCTTGGCTTCCTACTCCCACCAGAGCAGTGATGCCTACCCACCACCCCCCCCCCCAAAAAAAAAAACAAGAAAGAGAACAGGAAAGAATAATAAGAGGTCTTCAGAAAAAAACAGCAATAAATGTTCACCAGGAATTGCTAGTTTACATCATTTTCCTTGTCTTTACTATTTGCTTTGTTATGAGGGAAAGAGGCAAAAGATATATTGTGTCTTGGCAAGTGAACATTGACACACTTCAAGAGAGAAACATCTTGCTGAAACTAGCAGAAAACTTTTCTGAATTATTAGGTTAGATAACAAAAGTAAACCAGTTAATGGCAAGATATTAGGTAGATAAAATAGACAAACCCAAGACCTATGCAGAATGGACATAAACAGTCCAAATGCATTTTCTCTTCCAAGACTTTAAATGGAAAAGAATCTTGAAGTCACCTGATGTTAATTCCCTTAAAAACTTGAAGGAATTCTAGAAAATTTCAGCCAGGATTATATAATTTTCCAGGAATATTTAAAATATGAAACCAAAATGGGATTTGATAAAGAGTAGGAATATACAAGAGTTTAATTTGTCATTTTAATACTTGAAAACTCAAGCATCACATTAAAATATTATTGGGGAAATGAGCAATATAAAAGCACAGAAAGACACATTCTAAAAATAAAAATTGGTCTCTACTTGCTCAGAGCAAATAAAAATGGAGAATCAGCAACAAGAGAAAAAGATATGGAATATATTGCTACTTGCTTTCATAAATAGCCACCCTTGCTCCTGAGACCAGAAGAACTTGATGGTGCCCAGATAATGTATTAAACATTTTGGTTAATTTTTCAGAACTATTCATGATCAATGTGGGAAAATGAAGAACAGACCTTCAAATTACCATAAAATCTACATTATCTAGGGATGCTGCACAATCACAAGGACCGTGTGGGTTGCCCCGATATAAACATTAAATCCTTAACTGAACAAATAATACCTAAAGTGTTCTTTAAATCAAATAATATGCTAACTTAACTAATGAAATGCTTCTACCTTGAGCACATGGTTTCTAAGAACAGTCTATATGGGACCAGATTAAAAGGAAAGACTAAAAAGATTAGGGGACAGAGTTTACAGTGAGTAATATTACACAACACAAAGAATGTAATCTGAGTCACTAAATTGTGCATTTAGAAACTGTTGATATGTCTTGTGTTCTACTGTGTATGTTCTCAATAACAACAAAATAAATAAACTTAATACAATCCTAAGAATGTACTAAAAGTTATCCTTAAAGTTTATATCAAAATCATAGTTTATAGTTGAAATTTGAAAAAAAATAGGCATAAATGTTTATCATAAAGGAGCATTATTTCCAAAGCAAAGAAAATAAACCAATAGAATGTTAGAAAAAAAATCAATATTACTAAAAATTCTAAAAATATGACTATTTTCTGAGATGACAGAATTTTTATTGAATATTGTTATTTCTTAGCAATATATTAATCTCACTTGTAGTAAAGCACATCATTCAGGTTCAAAGATCTTCTGCTATGAAAGAACATGAAATAAATAGCTTTACTACTTCACTTGTAAAAAAATATGAAATAATGCCAGTCTCCTCAAATTCACACTTCAAGTCTACCTAACAGGTAATACTGAGGATAGAGAACCAATCATTATTGATTTGGTGTGAAACTCCATGATTCTACTGATTTTACTATGATTCTGTTGTCAATTGACAGGAAAGCAACTGTTATCATTTATCTACACACAATTAATTATATGTGCATACATGTAATATATATGCTTAAATAAATATGAAGCTTAAGTGGCAAATGGTGTCGATACAATTATTAGATATTCAGACTTTCACTCTATTCAGCCTAGTATTTATTTTTTTCTTTACTTATAAAACTTTTATCAAGATGTATAGAATGCATACACTGTCAAGAACCACCTTGATTTCAGTTTTTCGGCCTGTGATAAGACGCCAGGCATGCAGAATGTAGAGTGGCATCACAAAATGAACTGTGGGTGTTATTCGGTGCCATCAAATCAATTCTCCTCCTAGGACTTCTGTGAACAACACAATGAAACATTGCCTAGACCTGAACCATCCTCACAGCTCTTCTTATGGTGAAGCCCTTCTAGTTACAGTGTCCATCTAGCCTCTGGAAGGTTTCTTTTTGGATACTTTACCATGTTTTTCCAGACATTTGCCTCTTCTGATAACATTTCCAAAGCACTTGAGACAAAGTCTTATCACCATTGCTGCTCTGGAGCATTCTGCTTGTCCTTCTTAAGAGAATTTGCTCTTTTGTCATTCCATTGTACTCTCAATATGCTTCCTGAAGAAGGCACCTCGTTCCCTGATAGCATGGGTATAGACACCCTTCTGAATACATATGCTTGGCTGGGAAAGAAAGTATTTTTAGAATTTCATTTATTTTTTATCTTAAAAATATATCAAATTCTGTATGGATGCTGACAATAAGTAGTCTTGACTTGATTATTTGCAAGATATGAACTTTTAAAAATTAAAAATTATATACTACAGGTATAAAGAACTAAGTAAAAAAATAAAAATAACCATGTATATACATAGCAGACAAGGCATTATTAGCCTTATTATAAAATCATTCATATTAAATATAAAAAAGAATAAGAATACCATGAAAAGCTATCAAAAGCCAATTCATAGCAGATGGAATAGCTAAAAGATATAAAGACAAATATCTTATACAAGCATCATTCTCAGTTCAGCAAATTAAAAGAAGATATCTTGCTTTTTCATTCTTCTGGCTTTATCAAACTAATAAGAAATTATTGTGAGCTTGCCAATGATGTGCAAGGAAGTCAAAATCATACAGCTCTCATTAAAATTTGCACACAAACTATTAAAACTATTGATGAAGGAATTTAGGCTTTCTACCAGGTTCATCGGTCTGAAATTGATCAAAAAAATCAAGATAAGTTGATGATTATTTGATTGGAATGAAAACGTTTGAAACAGAGAACCGATAGTTGAAAAATATACATTTGATGATAGAATTTAAGCAATATATCACAGGATATGATTTGCATAACCTAGATTTTTTTCAATGTAAAGACCCTTTTCAAATCAACCTTAAGGACAATTGTATAAATTGACTTCGTCAGATGGAATGCATAGGTATCAAATTGATTTTATCTGTGGGAAGAAACATATTTCGATCTCTGCTTATGCTGTTATAAAAACAGTATTTGAAAAAATCAAGTACTGCAGACTTCAATATGGATAACATAAAAGTCAATGTAAAGAAGCAAAGCTACTCACTTCTTGGCCCATAGAAAAATTACAATAATTGGTGAAAAGATTTAAATTGTCCAGATTTTGTTTTACTTGGGTTCACAATAAATGTTCCATGAAGTAGCAGGCAAGGATTCAAATGATTTACTGCAATGTATGTTATAAAGAGAGATATGCCTCATGCTTAGTCAAGTGGAGAAAGACCCAATATGAGATGGAGTGAAACAGTAGCTGCAATGGTGATGTTGATGCAGGAAAAACTGTTTTGTTCTTTTGTAAATAATGATACCATGCTTCAGATTCAATTAGATGGCTCCCTACAATAACCACAATTGCATTGGGAGCATCTGCTGCACAGATACTCTTTGAAATATTAGTAAGCAATGACATCACTTTGAGGTCTAAGGTGCTACAGACTCAAGCCATTTTATTTCCAGTTGCTTCATGTGCCTATGAATGTTTGACAATGAATAAAGAAAGTGGAAGAAGAGAAGATTATGGTGTTGGAGAAGACTACTGAAAATACCATGCACTTGTGGGAGAGAGAGGAGGAGAGGGATGGAAAAAAGTGAGGAGCTGATACCAAAGACTCAAGTAAAAAGAAAATATTTTGAAAATGATGAGGGCAACGTATGTGCAAATGTGCTTGACACAATGGATGGATATATGAATTATGATAAGAGCTGTATAAACTCCACCCACCCACCAAATGATTTTTTTTAAAAAAATTAAGAAAAAACCATAGATTTCAGCAATACAAATTATCCTGGAAGGAGTACAAGATTGCACCTCACAAGGAAGCCTGTTGAGACTTCCTTTCACTTGCTTTGAGCATGTTATCAGAAGAGACCAGACCCTGGAGAAGGTCCTCATATTTGGTCAAGTAGAAAGTCATGAAGCTAGGCTTTCCCTCAGTGAAATGGACTAGCCTTGTGGCTGTACCAAATAGCTCAAACATAGCAATTATGAAAATGCTACAGACCAGGTCAGATTTTCATGTTATTTTGCCTAGGGTTTTATGAATCAGAAATGACTGAAAGATAGTTAGAAAAAGAAAAACATAAAAAAGTGCTATATTGTCCTGAAAACGCATGGAAGTTTGAAGGAGTGTTTCTTTTGATGGTATATGCTGTTCCTGCAGGAGTAGACCAAATCCTGGGCACCACTCCATGACTGGTTCTTGCAGGTGGTATGATCACACTCTGCTTCTCAAAGGCTTATTGTACATGCAGCAGGATTGTATTTCAGGAATTTTTGTTAAAATTGCTCACATGCAAATATTATCCTTCTCTTCCTTTACTTTTCTGCCAGACCCCCCCAAAAATGGGTTGATAACAGTATACTGAATATCAATATTGAAATCCAATTAGCATATGATCTTTCAGATTTTAATGATAATCCAATATAATTATCTATTCCTCACTCCTAGATTTGATCTTATTTATACACATATGACCTGGGGACTCTGACAGAACTTTCCCAGTGAACATTGGCTTCCCACTAATCTTAAACAGCCAAGTTTTTTCTGTAGGCCACTCAAGATCAACTTTTCTCCTCTCAGCTGCATTATATCAACTTTTCTACCCATAACAAGTAACAGTAAGTGGAATAACCATCAAAAAGAGTGTATCCTACTAGCTTCACACCCTCTGTCAAAGTCAGAACTTAATCTCACCATATTTTTATTTGTTAACAGATAATTCCCTCAAAAATAGCCACAAGAGTATGAAGTCCAGAATTAAATATATCACATAAAGGACTGTGACTGAAAGTGCCATATTAAATTGAATACAAGTCAAGGTTATCTCAGAATTTCATGGTAACTATTTCTTGAGATTTCAAGAGAGTAGTCTCAGAAAAATACCTTAAAGATCCCAGGAAAAATCAAGAAGCTTCATTTTGAAAGATTTTAAAGAAAACTGAAGCTACATCAGCGACAAACAACAGGAAACTTTCATAAAGTTTGGGAACAGGCAATCAATTTCTTATATTTAAGTTCAGGATAAATATAAAAAAAATTAAAACTCCATGAGGGGTAAAATATGACCTTTGGTTTTCATAAAGGAATTATTTTCCATCATGGCAATATATCAATGTGCTCACTGAGGATCGCAAGCCCTGTCCTAGGATAATGTGATGGAGAAGCAACCTCTAGCTATCCCAAATCCCTTTTCTTGCTACGTCACCTGTTCCAAAGCAAAAACATCCCAAAAGAACATGCTTTTATTCTTTGAGTTTGATCAAATTACTGTATTCATGGGATGTAAATCAAAGAATTCAGAATTCTTCAGGGAAGGGTTTGAGAGATAAGAACATCACCTTTGAAATGTATGGCCCTAGAGAAAGGATATGTGAGGGAGCCAAGGCTTCACATTTTTTGACAGTGTTTTTAAAATTTTTGTATTTCATACAAATTTAACTTAGCCTTATATTTCTAAGTCTTTCTGAAAAGCTACTGGATCTCATTGCTGGCAGATGAAGTAGAATAGAAATGCCAAAAAATTAACAACCTTTGAGACCAGCTCTCACTAATGATGAATGAATATTAATATGTTTAGGATCTAGTTTTGGCTTCCTGGGGAATAGTAATGCATAGTCTAAAATATTTACTAGCTTAAGACATTAAGCTTTAGTTGTTCATTGCAGTAACTGATATACAATATGGCTTCATTGTCCATACATTTTCTTCCACAAATTAATCCTTATGTTTTTCAAGAACTGTAATTGATTTATTGTCCTTGGTTTTGAATTTCTTAGTGCTCTGCCTGTATCTGTCTATGGAGATGAGTACTCAATGGAAGTCTGTCTCAGCATTTAAGCGATAAGTTGGAAATGACAATTATATCTGATGAATTAATTATACAAATAATCTGCCAGATTGTTTTAATCCTTTGATTGCTTATATACTTCTATAACATAGGAAGCTATGCTTACAGGATCACCTATGTTATACAGGTTTTAGTAGAGTACCTAGATTAAAAACAGGAAGAAAGGAAACTGGTATGGTTCACAAAAGAATATGGTATGATGTAGTTCTAGAACAGGGATCAGCAAAGTGTGGCCCATGGATCTTAAGAAGCTCTTTTGGTATGTCCATATGGCTCTATTTTTTTTAGAAAATAAAAGGATATTATGTAGATAAGAGTAATTTGATTTCCTTCTAAAATATAGATATGACACTTGAATAATTTTTTAAATATGTGAGGGATAGATTTGGCTCTTCCATCTCAGAAGTTTGCCAACTCCTGTTCTAGAAGATGAGGCCCTTAGATTGGGCTGATCTTTTCAGTAGGGTGAAAGCTCTAGTCAGTAATTTCAACAATGGACTCAAATGTACCAAGTGATCAGAAAGAGTACAGGACCTGACAATATTTTGTTCAGTTATGCAGTAAGGTCATGATTTAGACACTTATATGACAACTACTGACAATATCTACATTGCCCAACTTATTCAAAGTCCAACTTTCAGATTCATAAGAGACAATTGAAAATTCCCTGGCTCAGTTGAGGCACACTTCAGTTATCAGGATGGCATCTTTGACGTTACTACTTTGAAGAGGTCTTCTGCAGCAGATTCACAGAGTCACTCAACACAGTTTGTCGTTTCATCTCTTGTCTGTTACTCCCATGAACAGTGATTGTGGATCCAAGCAAGACACAATAAAATCTTTGCCAATTTGAACCTTTGCTCTATTTTTCATGATGCTACCTATTGGTCTCGTTGTATTTCATTCTCTTCACTTCGAAGTGTCTATACAGAAGGCTGCAATCCCTGATCTTCATCCGCAAGTGTTTTATTTGCATACCACAGGTTGTTAATAAACTTTCCTCTCTTCTTGATGCCATGTTCTTTTTCATATAAAAATTCATACAGAGTGAGTAAGTATAGTGAAAGAAAGCAATCTTGACAAACCTCTCTTAATTTTAAACCATGCAGTATACCCTTGTTTTGTTTGTACAACAGCCTCTTGACCCATTTACCAGTTTTGCATGAACACGATAAAGTGTTCTAGAATTCTTTTTCTTTCAAGGCTGTCCATAATTTGCTATGATCCATAAATTCATTTAAAATTTTGTTAGCATATTGGGGCCAAAATGTATGCATTCACCACAGAAACAACTATATCACAATGGAGATAAAAGGCTACTGATTTCCACAAGTTTTGGTGGTAGTCCACTAGCAATAATGTTGTCACACAAACCGTGTAAATGAAGAATTAGGGGTCTGAAATAGGAGTATGATATAGTGGTTTTCTAAATCTTTCACTAAGAGACATAGTCATTTAGGATTCCTGAATGATGCAATTAGTAGACTTGGGCAAGTCCATTATGTTAGAGAAGCAGAGTATTGCCGACCATATCTCGGGCACTCATTTCTACTGTGAGGCCTCTCAGAAGGTAATTTACAAAAATTAGACCTTGAATACTTCATGAAACACGGTTCTTTTCTTAATAAATCACTTTGTTGGGGGCTCATACAACTCCCATCATAATCAATACTTACATCAATTGTATGCAGACCCCATTTGCACACTTGTTGCCGCCACCACTCTCAAAGCATCCTCCCTCCAATTCTTTTCTGACACACATGAGTCATTATGTGTTGAAACCAACTCACGATTGTTTTACTTTTTAAATTGTTCGACAAAGTAACTGTTCGCTAGGGGGAAAGAATATGCTAATATTTGAGAGCTTTTTAGTATAATATGGTTTTACGGTTATACAGGAAGACCCCAAATACCATGAGGCTTTGCCCACAAAAGTACGGTGGATATCAGTAAGCCCATACAGTACTGGCCAGAATCTGTCTTAAAGTGGTTCAAAAAAGTCCATCAACCCACTCTACATTCAGCTTTTATTTATGGGTAGATATGAGAATTACTTTGGGAACTCTTTGCATACTCCTCTGAGAGAAAAATATGAGTGTAATTTCTGAAATTACTCTCTGGCTAGGACAGTTCATTTGAAGTAGTAGTACATCTCCAATAAAATCACTGAAAAATGCAAGTTGGGGGTGGACATTATTATGTGATTATTTATTGATTATTGTTATATCTTTAGCTATCTAGATTAGTAATTCATGTAAATAATAATATTCACATGCCTGTAGATGTGCAATGAAACGGAATAGAATTCTATGTAAATTTTCTTATAAATCACTGAGTAATAATGATAATTTTATTTATAAGTGTTATTTTTAACTGGGGTGGAATTGAAAACTTTTAAAATAGTCCAAGACCTTCATGCCATTTTTGTAGCCAGAAAAATATTTCTTTCATTTACTGAATATAAATATATAAATCATAGAATATTAAATTGAAAGTGTCCATATAGAGGCTTACAATATTGTAGAAGGTAAAAATGATCATTCTTTTCTACCACAGACCCAGAAATGTCTTATCTGTAGGTGACCTAAAAGCAAGACATTTTTATATGCAAGCACCAAAGCAAAGGACTACCAGAACAGAATTGTGTAGGATGGTGCTTTTACAATTGTGTTTTAAGTTCTTGCAGAGTTCTTTAAGAAAGTACTATAATATGTATTGCTTATACAGAAGAAAAATGAATGCTTCTATTCTTAGATGAGTTTTTATAAAAGCCTTATCTCTTTCCCCAACCCCCCTGTTCCTTTTTACCTTCTTGGAACAGCTTGTGGTGGCTTTACTCCAAATCAATTATGATTTTAATGGTCAACTAGGCTATAACATGTTCTATGTCATCTCGTTTTGAAGTTCATTTTTGTTCCTTAAGATTATATGCTATAAAAATGTGTAAGCAAAAGCATACCTGAATGAGACATATTTTATCAACTTGTTTCTAAATTTGATATAATTTTGCCTTTAAGTAGATATGGTGGGACACTTCATACTTTCCTCTCTCTTATAACCCCATGCTTGATTCAGGCAACAATATCTATATAACAGCATCTTGCCAATCAAAGGAAGTTCACCATCACCAGCTCCACATGAAGGCCTAGTATTTTATTAGCATGCTCATTTTTCTAGGTAATATTTGAATTTGATCCAATTCTGGCAGGTAAAATATGAGGGAAGACCTGCTGTGAGATTTGGGGAAATGTTTACTTGTTCGCTAAGAAAACCTCAGCAGAGATCACTTCCCACCACTCCTCACCCTGGAGAGCGAATGCAGAAATAATTGTAGTTATTCTGGAACAATTCCAAAGATAACCAGCATGGAGGTTTGCAGAAGAGAGAGCTGGAAAGAACCAATCAGCCAAACATTAACCTACCTGTCTTTCTTTAAATGATGTGAGACAATATATTTCTTTATACATTACTTGCTATAAGTTGTCTGATATTTGTAGTTAAAGTCACTCTGAAACTCTAATTACTGCATGCTCTATTCCAATATTCATTTAAGTGATTTTCTTTATTTTCCTTTGTTTCATATTTTCATGGGGTGGCACACCCATTTCCAAAAATCAGCAGTGTCTTGGTGTCATTGGAGCATACTAAAACAAATTAAAATTAGTAACATAAATCTTTGAATCCAATATTATCTTGAACTATGTTTATATCAGAAAACTAATGAAATATAGATAAATAATACTAACAACTTCTCATGATTCATTTGTAAAAGAGCCATATGTGTACTAGATATTTTTAATGTGCTATTTGATCTTTATCCTTAGAAACCCACAAGGCTAGTGTAATTAGTTTTCTGCATGAATTAAGAAGTGAAAACTCTTAGAAGTTAGATAACTTATTTAACATTAGTCAGACAACTAAACAGGGAAGTATAATCCAGGTATATCTCATTCTAAAGATGTTGTAACTGATCCAACATTAACTATTTAGCAAAACAGAAAATTATGTACTATTTTTAATGAAAAGTGTCTCTTTTTAAATTATAACAAATTATTTTGCTGGCAAAACAAAACAAAGAGGCTACAATTATTTGTGTGTGAAAGTAATGAGCACACTCATGAAATGACAATACTAACCTCCCATGACCAACAGAGGGCAAAAAAAAAAAAAAGAGAGAGAGAGAGAAATGACAATACTAGAAGCAAGGTTGCTATTATCAAGATTTTGCAATATTTGTGTAAAACAAAATGCAACATTTTCAGGAATTGTAGCATCCAATTTATTCCCTATTCACACGTGGGCTGAGTCTATTCTCTTCACGTGCAGCTTTGATTTCGAAGTGCTCTGCAGGTTTCTTGTCCTGGCGATGGCACTTACATTAACCCTTTTTGATTTTCTGTTTCCATGATAGGCTAGCAACACTGGGCCCAAAGAAATAGTTCATCCTTATTTAAGTGTTACTTCCGATACTGTTTTATTCGTTTGTCATACTATAGTGACTTGGAGGCTGCTGGGATGCTTGAAACTCCATAATGGGTATTTCAAGAACATTCACTGTCAGACAAAGTTAGCAGGTTTCAGCAGAGTTTCCAGACTAAGAAAAAAAAAACTAAAAGGAAGGAAAGAACTGCCCAATTTAAAGGACATGTCACTGAAAACCCTATGCTTAGCATTAAAACAGGATTAATTGCTAAAGACCTAGTGGCAGGAGCAGAATGTTGTCAGAGATAATACCAGAAAATAAACTCCCATGTCAGAAGGCACTCAAAATATGATTGAGGAAGAGCTACTTTCTCAAAGTAAGCCCAGCAGAATGGCCTTGATAGAGCATGACCTGCAGGAAGCATCTTCGGGAATTCCTGGTGAGGTACAGCTTAAAACAAGGAAAGAGCACTGCAAAAAATACTACAAAAAATTGGGAATCAGAATATAGGAAATCTAGGAAAATTGCAAGTAATTAAAATGAAATTTTATGGATAAGACTTTAAAAAGCTGAAATGGATAGTAGTAGACAGTTTGATTTAGAAAATCATATAGTTTACTATGCAGGAAATGATATACTCAAGTAGACTGGCATTGCATTTACCTCTATAAAGGAGACCTCCAGATGGATCTTGAAGTACTAAGCTCTCTGCGGTAGGATAATGTCTACTCTACTCTGAGGAAATACACACGATAAAACTATATTCAAATTTATGCACCAACAATGAAAATTAAGAAACTGAAGAACTTGACTGACATTTTCTCTCAGAAATTGACCAGATACACAATCATCATGCATTGATAATTATTGGCATTTGTAATGCAAATGTTTTAAACAAAGAGAAAGCAACAGCCATTGGGAAAGAAAATATTAGCGATAGCAAGAAATTGGATATCCCATGATAGAATCTTTATATATTAAGAACTTGTTCATTGCTGGTAACTTTTACTAACATCACTAAGGGACTTTTCCAAATGCAATAAAGAGAAGTCTAATTAGATTCATCTGTGGGAGAAGATGCTGGAGAAGTTCAATATCAGCCGATAAAACCAGGCTCGGAACAGATTGTGTAATAATAAGCTATCAATTCTTCATATTTAAATTCAGGTTGAAGCTGAAGAAAAAAAAGCAAGAAAGTCAAAGTATGACCTTGAGTATATCACTGAATTTTGAGACTATCTCAAGAACCAATTTGCTGCATTAAACACAAATGACAGAATACCCGAAGAGAGATACATCAACAAAACAAAGCACCTTTTAAAAGGCAAGAAAGAAAAGATCAAAATGGATGTCAGAAGACATTCTGAAACTTGTTCATCCATAGCGCATCTAAGGAACATGGAATAAATTATAAAGTTGGAGCAATAGAAAAACATTTCAAAGGGAAGCTCTAAAAGACAAAGTAAAATATTATAATGAAGTGTGCAAAGAGTCATATAAAAGCAAACAGAAAGAGTATACTGAGCATAACTTAAATTGACTATAAATAATCAAGTCTTGAGCTATAATATTCAATATTCTATGGGTAAAACAAAACTGAAGCAGGCTGCATCAAAAAAAGATGGAAAGGATGCAGAGAATACCTAAACCAAAAAGGAGATCTAGTGTACATTCAACAAGAACCAATGGTATTGGAGAAAGTCATTCAAACTACACTGAAGGCATTAGCCAAAAACAAGGCTCTCTGAATAGATGGGATACCAATAACATGTTTCAACCAGTGGATGAGCACTGGATGTGCTCGCTCATCTATGCCAATAAATATCCAAGACAATCACCCAGTGAACTGATTGGGAAAGACCAATATTTGTAGCCATTCCAATGAAAAATTATAGAACCATATACTTAACATAACATGGAAGTTTAATTTTGCTGAAGATCATCTGAAACTATGGTTTCATCAGTATATTGCTAGGGAATGGCCAGAGGTTTAGGCTGGATTCAGAAGTGGAGCAGGAATAAGGAATATAAGTGCTGTTATCTGATGGATTTGTGCTCAGAGTAGGAAAAACCAGAAAGTTGTTTACGTGTTTTTCACTGACTATGTACAGACAGCCAATTGTTTGAATTAGAAGCTATGGATAGTCTTGAGAAGAATGGGAATTCCAGAACACTTCATTGTGCTCTTGTAAAACTCGTACATGGGTCAAGTTGTACAAACAAATCAAGTGTTCTCTGTATGTTAAAATTTGAAAATATTTGCATCAGGATCATATCTCCTCATCATGTTATCTAATCTGTATTCTGAGGAAATAATCAGAGAAGGTGGATTATACAAACAAAAATGCTGCACCAGTATTGGAGGAAGGCTTACAAACAACTTGGGGTTTACAGATGACTCAACCTTGCTTGTTAAAAGTAATGAGGACTTTAAGAAGGTCCTGATGAAGACCAAAGGTTTCTTCCCTTAATTTGGATTATAACTCATTGTAAAGAAGACCAAAATCCTCACAATTGAAAGGAAAGTTTGCACCAAGACAATCAGAGAAAAGATTGACGTTATCAAGAAAGGATTTTTGTCTTGCTTGGATCCACAATCAATGATCATAAACAAAGCAGGCAAGAGATCAAAGGGCATCTGAGGTGATACTTTCAGGTCTGAGGGGTACTTGAACAATGCCAGGTTACTTTTAATTGCCTTATATGCATAGGAAAGTTGTACATTAAATAAGGAAGGCCAAGGATAAATGGATGCATTAAGACTATGGTGCTGCTCTCAGAGTAAATATTGTCCTCAGGACTTGGTGGGCCAGGATGTGTTTCACCCTCTCTTTCTCTCCCTTTATTTGCCTTGTGTGCCATGATCAGACATGTCCCTCTCCCTGAGATCTAGTTTCAATGGTGTCCTCTGAAGTCAATTTTGGGAGGAGTCAGGGGTGTGGGGCACACTGTCCACATATTTGTGATATGACCAGTCTATATTGGTGACCTTGTTCGTGCTGGTACTTTGCATACACATCTTGGAGCAGCAGTTTGAAGACTGGTCCCTCTTTTCCTGGAGGGTGGGGGAGGGAAGGGGAAAATGAGGAGGAGTTGATACCAAGAACTCAAATAGGAAGAAAATATTCTGAGAATGATGATGGCAACAAATGTGCAAATATGCTTGACAAAATGAATGTTTATATGAATTGTGATATATTCTATGAGCCTCTAATAAAATGATCTAAAAAGAAACCAAACTGTGGTGCTGGCAAAGAATAGTGAACTGCCAAAACAAAAATATCCATGTTTGAAGTTCAGCTAGAATGTGTACTAGTGGCAAGAGTGGCAAAACGTGGACTCACATACTTTGACCAGCAGGCACCAGAGAAGGACATGCTTGGTAAAATTGGAGGAGCCATAGGAAAGAGACAATTACTTGACGAGACAGATTGACAGAACAGTATCTGCAGCCATGGGTTCAAAAATAAGAACAAGTGGGAAGCTGGCACAGGATCAGAGAGGATTGCATTCTGCTGTGGAAAAGTTCATGGTAAGCAGCGTCTGACCGGATGGTTGCCAACAGCACCAACAGCTTCCCTAAGAATCATCAGACTGGCCTACTCAATAGGTCAAAGCTTGTCAATGAAAGCCCACATCTATGAGGAAGAAGTGGTTATGGCATTTTATGGTAGTGTAGAGGAAGATGTTGAGTTTATTGAAAAGTAATACACTGTTCCAGTGCCATCTCATCTGTTTCAACTCATAGCAATTCTATCAGCAATGGAATAAAATAGTGAACAGTTTTTTTTTTTTTTTTGCTACTCTGACAATGATTGTCATCTTTGAGTCACTTACAATTCATCTCCTTGGCTGACTTCTTATTTTTCATTCATTCTCTAGTTTAAGAAGTGTGACGTGCATTCTGTAAGATGAATTTTTTTCTGATAACACATTCAAAGTATATGAGGCAAACTGTTACCAACACACACACACTACTTTGCTCTTCTGGCATATTCCAATACTTTAAATATTCTTTACCCACATAGATTGATGTACACTCAGTGTGCCAACAGCATATTTCCCGTGTATCAATTTTTTTCTGAGGATCTCTATCTTCATTATTCAATTTTTGCTACATATGACATATAATTCGTAAATATGAACTTTCTAGTGACCATTTCTGGTGTGATGGATTGTGAATCTGGGTTATCTGCTTGTGGTTATAATCCCACGTTTTGGAGCATTCTCTGTTTTATCAATGACAGAATCGTTGTTGTTAGGCTCCATCAACTCACTCTGATCCATAGGGACGTTATGCACAATAGAACAAAGCCCTATCTGGCCTTGAGCCATCTTCATAATTGTTCTGCTGCTGAGCCCATTGTTGCTGCCACATCCCAAGTAAAAATGCCACGGCGTAGGCTTAAAGCCTCTCAGTCCTGGCCATGAATTGTTTTTTGCTCATAAACACCACCAGGAGGGCAATTTCAGCAACGTTGCTCAGAGTAATTCATTGCCATTTGATTTCTTGACTGCTGCTTCCATTTACAGCGATTGTGGATCTAAGTAAAATGAAATCCTTAGCAACCATAATTTTTTTAAAATCTATTTGGCATGATGTTGTCTAGTGGTCCATTTTTTGAGATTTGTGTTTCCTTTATATGCAAAGTCAATGCAGACTGAAGGTTGAGATCATTTATCTCCACCAGCAAGAGCTGCAAGCCGTTCTTGCTTTTAGCAGGCAAGGTTGTGTCATCTACAGATCACAAACTGTTGATTTGTCTACCTTAAGCCTTGATGCTGTGCTCATCTTCACAGAGCTGAGTTTGAATATTATCATTTCGGCATACAGGTTGAATAAGTATGGCATGAAGATCCTAATATTATGTAAACTTTTCCCAAGTTTAAGGTATGCAGTACCCTTTGTCCTGTCTGAAAGGCTGCTTTGTAGTTGGTGGGCAGGCTTCACAACATAACAATGAAGTGTTCCAGAATTTCCATTTTTCTTAATGCTTTCCATACTTTTTAATCCACATAGTAAAAGGTTTTTTCATATTCAATAAAACACAAAAAAAATCTGATGAAAGAAATGATCTTTATTCTGTGTCCTCTTCTGAAACTGGTTTGAATTTCTGGTAGCTCCTTGCTTTACTGTTGCATCCATTTTAAAATGTAGCTTCAGAAAAGTTTTATTTATATCTGATATCAATGATATTGCTTCATATTTCCACATTATTCATTATTTTCTCTGAATAGAAAAAAAGTGTTTTAATTTTTTCAAATGGGGTATCCAGACTGCTGTCTTTGGCCCAGACTTTTTGGGACCAAACTGGTGAGCGCTTTCAGAGCTTCATCCTCTCATTGAGACATTCCAAAGATTTTCCATCAGTTCTTGAATCCTTATTATCCATCAGTACCTTTGCACAGCTTGGATTCATTCTTCCTGTACCATTGGTCCCATATGCTATCTCTTGAAATGGTTAGATTTAGAAAAAAAAGTATTTTTGCTTAGTGGCTTGTATATTCCTTCTGTCTTGTGTAAATTTTTATTGTTCTTATGCCAAAGTCCATTTTTACATCCACTGTGTCAATCCAACTTATTGAGGACCTTCCTCATTTTCGATATGCACCTTCACTTTACCAAGCAGGAGGCCGCTCATTCTCCAGGGATTGCTCACTCCTGAAAGCATGTGTAAAACACATTAGATGGAGAAAATCTCGCCAATTTTGCATCCAAGGATCATTCTGACAGTAATTCTCTCAAGGCTGATCTATTTGTTCTTCTGGCAGTCCATCATTGTCCTTTCAATATTTTTTTTGCCAATATTATAGTTCAAAGACATTGATTTTCTTTAATCTTCCTTATTCAATCACCAACTTTCACGTGCATATGAGCCCATTAAGATATCCCACTTCGCTTAGGCACACCATAGTTCTCAAAGTAATATCTTCACTTTTCAACACTAAAGAGATCTTATGCTGCAAATTTACCTGCTGCAATGTATCGTTTGTTTCCTTCATTGTAGCTTCTATGAGCATTGATTGTAGATACATGCAAGATGCAAGATGAAAATCCGTGAAAACTTCACTCTTTTAACTGAGATACAAAATTTTTGTGGAGCAAGTAGGACTGGCAATCACGCCACATAAAGATTGCAGCCCTAGAAACTCACTATGACAGGTTACTCTTTCAGAGGGTAGCAATAGTTGGAGTCAATTTGATGATAGTGTGCATATAATTCATGTGGTATTTATTGCTATACATGACATGGAAGCTAAATGACTCTCCTTTTGTTAATTTGAACAGTAGCAATCACATAAAATCAATGAGCTGATTAACCTATAATTGTATTATTTAATGGGAGCCTTAGTAGCCAAATACCTTTGTACAAGAATTGTCTACTAAAAGAAAAAAGAAAAAATGTGTCTATTCAGTTTCCATAGCTTGTTTTACTACACTTTTTTATTTATGCTCTCTAGCACCAGAAATATTTTGTAATTCTATGTGAGTGAGCACATGAAAAAGAGTTTGATCTTTATGTTGGCATGTCTTTTCTACTTGTCCTTGGTCACATGACATGGGCTGTATTGGTGACAGATATGTGATGAGTCATCATTTAAAGATGCATAAGTATTAAAGAATGAGCTGCATGTTGGTCTCAAGTTAAATCTGATGATAAATGATAATAGAGACCACTGATTCGCAGTCATGTCAGGGAGATCATTTTCATAGGGGAATTATCTTTACAGTTTTTATTGTGATATGGGAAGGGGGGAAGGATAGAAGGGGGCAGATAATTATGATGATGATATAATCCCACTAAAAGGAAATGGACATCAGAATTTAAGGAGAATGGATACATGGAATTGCATAATGAGATATATATATATATATATATATATATATATAAATAAATAATACACTGAAAGTTTGGGGTGATGGTAAGGTAGGAGAGGAAAAGGACAAAGGAGTTCAAGAAGAAAAGAAAATGTATTGGAAATGATGAAGACAGTAAACGTATAATTATGCTTGATCTAATGGAACTACAAATTGTAATAATATGTATAAGATATCCTGATAAAATGTTTGAAAATAGATAATAAAGAATACAATTACTGAGGGGTGAAAGAAATTGACCATGGATTTGGAATACTTTTATGATTGCCTGTAGTTTGTGATAAGATGTTTTTTCAATAGAGGTAAGGAAAAAGTTTTGTTTTGCTATTATCTCAGAAAAACTTGATTAAAATTACAATCTTTAAAGGAAAAAATATATAATCAAATTCTTATATTTACTAATTTAAGTGTGATTCCAAAAAATGACTTTGATGTAATTTCAGAGCAATGGGGCTCATGTGCAATTTATTTTGTCCTACTATGCTTTCTTTAGAAATATTGATGAAAGATTTGTAAAATCTTATTTACAAGCAGATGAAATACTGGTGAGTCCTCAGTATCCCTGTATCTAAGCACTGAAATTGTTTAAATAATTACAAATTATTGTCAAATGTATTTCTAAAACTTATGCTAGATATTTTAAAAATAGATGTGACAGACAGATACAAGCTGTTCAGACAGAGAATATAAAACACTCATCATCTCGAGCAAAATATTTCTTGCTAGAAAAATCACAATTCATAATAAAGAACAGCCTATTTATTCACAGTTTTACTAAATTCATCCTAAAATTTTTGAATTAATTCTTTTTAGATAAGAGAATTCCCTTGATAACTGAAACCAATGTATCAGAAACTTTAATCAAATCATATAGTATATTTTGCAAGTTTAAATAGTACAACTATTTATTGATCTTAACATTCTTTTCAAATGAGTACAGTATTTCATGTCTAATTAAATATTTTTACCAGTGGTATTTTGCCTTTACAGCTCTCTAGGACTTTGTCCTACCAAGAATTTTAAATGGTCCCATATTAGAACAATTAAATCTTATTTGGAAGTTGAGAATAAAGAATGAAACACTAATTCTATTCAAAGTCAAATATAAACCAAGTTTTCCATTGTGGTGTTATTAGAGTTTTGAATTTAAGATTGTGGGATAAAACCTCTGTTTTAGAATTTTTCTAATCATGTCAAGGTTTAATTGCATGGTATCCCATAGAATAAAGCACCTGCAATGAATTCATTAAAGTTCTGAGTTCTCTGTCTTCAATTCAGGTATATTATTTCTACATGACTTCCAGCATCTATGATAAAAGTATCGGAATAGGATATCCATAGTGAGAGAGTCCTGGTGATGTAGTAATTACAGGTAGACTTTTGCTGCAAGGTCAGTTTCAAAACGTATGGGGAAAGGTACTCCCTTAAGGTAAGAAGCCACAGGGACAGTTCTACTCTGTAAGCTGGGATGAACTCAAAGGGAGTTTCTTTCTTCCTTTTATCCCTTATTGGGAAATCATGGAAATTATAGAGAAAGAGGAAGGGGGCTTCGGGGTTAAATTCACTGGAATGCTTGTAAGCCTAACTTTTGAGAAAAGTACATAACCTTCTCATAAACTGTACTCTAATTTATTTTTTGTTTTTTTCAATCTAAACTATTATTTAATCACTTAAATGTTGTAACTTCAATTTTTCTCACACAATATAGAGTCCCTGAGTGGTGCACAGTGTGAAAGAGTGTAAAACTGTGTAAAACTTAAAGTGTGCAAAATTGACTGCTTAGACATAATAAAATAGCTAACATAAATCTTAAAGAAACTCCATTTTGTCCTAGGATTTTAGGAGCATGTGACCAACAAAATATTTTGAGAAGATTCATTGTTCTGCAACATTTGGAAGTTTTCTAAAGAGAACATTGCTGGAACTACAGCTAACTAATTCTAGAATGCAGGGAACTGTGAGTCACCTTCAGATGGTCACCAGTTGACAGTCTTCATACCTGAGATGTTGAAGAGAATGTTGATCATTCAGAAACCAAATGACCTCTTGTATTCCTCTCTGTTCAATGTTGTGCAAAACTGAGTATAGAATAAGTTCTGAATATGCTCTTTTCTCACATGATTTTGAACATGTACTTACATAATTTCTGTGACAGTTATATAATCTGTCAATTTGAGCAAATGTGTGGGGTCTAGCCAGTCAATTCAGGTCATAGTCATTAATGTCTTAGTCTGGGTATGGCCTTCTCTTGAAGATTCTGGAAACTCGTGTCTTCCTCCCTGGAGGTGAGACACACACACACTCTCTTTCGGTGAGACATTTCTGTTGATAAGCCACATGGAGTGACATTGATGGAACCCAGAGCCCTGGAGCTGTGGGGAACTATAATGAAGAGACCCACACCAGCACTGAGATACTTCCACTGCCACTGGATCCACAAGACTTTCCGCCCAATGGCCTGTGATCTTCCTGCATTCAGCATCACTGCATGTGTTGCATGAGTCTGAAGAGGAATTTATAGACTGGTATCAGACATAAGGACTAATATCGGACTTCTAGTCTTGATCTGAACTGGGTTTACATGTCTTCTTAATATACAATTACACTTTGTTATAAAGATTTTTCTTTTACACATATAAGTGCCTATGAATTTGTTTCTCTAATGAATCCAGACATGCTCTCCAATTTGTTTTATCCACAAAGCTGAGAAAATATTGTTTTTCTTTTTTGGAAACTGTTTTGTTTGTTTCTTTATGGAAAATAAAATGTTAACTGAAATGTTTTCAGATCAAGTCCATATGAAGTAGAAGGTCTGGTCATCTATATTAGAAAGAAAATTACTGTGGCTGTCATGTACTTCTGTCAATTTCATGATTGGGAGTGTAGGAGTGAAGTTTGGAGATGGCCAATGAAACCTCTGTGTTGGTATGATTTCATCCTGAGAATTTTGGGAAATCTCACGATATTTCCTTCATGCATGTGAGAGACATACAACTGAATCCTTGGGAGACATTGCAGCTGGTAAGACACAAGGCTTACTCATTGTGAGGTATCCTTGCCATAAGAGAAACCACATGGACTTACCTCTGAAACCAAAAAAGCCACATAGAAACTTCTACCAGTGTTGAGATGCTTCTACCACCATGAATATACAAGACTCTACACCCACTGGTCAGTGATTGCCCTGGCATCACTGCTTGTGCTTCTTGAGTCTGAAGAGGATTTATGAATTGGTATCAGACATATGGACTAATATCAGAGCTATGGACTTGGTTGGACTGGGTTGGGATGCTTTCTCATTGTTTCATTCCTCTTGTATATAAACCGCTACATTTCAGACATTGTGTGCTGGTGGCTTTGTTTCTCTAGTCTGCCCAGACTAACACAATTACCCACTGAAACAATATGAAATATGGTTCTATTCTGACACATATGGGCTGGCCTTTGTCAGAATAGGCTCTACGGTTAAGTTTTGCTTATTTTCAAAACACATGGTAGCATACTCAACATCATTTAAATGTGTCAGATCTATAATATTTATAGACAGATATTTTTGTTTAGCTCTTATTATTCATGATCTCTCTTCCTTGAGTGGTGGTGCCTTGACTTTTCTACAGTCTGAGGAAATACCTCAGAGCACATTCATTTTGGAGGAGATATGCCTCGTTGAAAAGGGCTGGCTTGGAGCTTTGCTGGTCTAGTGAGTAAGCCTTTGGTTGCTAATTTTATGGATGGTGGTTCAAAAGGAAAATATGGTAATCTGCTTGATTCAGATTTATAACTTGGAAACCTTTTCAGAAACTTTACATTGTTTTACTGGGTAAGTCGAGATGCACTGAGAGGGTCTAGTTTGGGTTTTGATTTTCTAGGGAGCTTTCTTATGAATTATAGCATTTTGACTACACACAAGTCCTAGAGCTGTAGTGGGTTGTATGTTGGGCTGTGGACAGAATGATCAGCAGTTCTAACCCACTAGCAAATCTGTGGGAAAATACTGGGATGTACCACTGCCTTAAGGATTACAGCCTCAGAAACTCATAGGGATAGTTCTAACCTATCTCATAGAATCTCTATGAGTCGTCATTGAATCAGAGGTGAAGAGGGTGCCCCCAATATATTTTTTGTACTGACGGCTGTCCCACAGTTGTGATAAAAAAATAAAGTCTGCCAACACAATAAATGTCCTTTTGTTAGGGGGGGTTTGTGGATTGAGGGATTCCTCCTCTTGACAGGCTCTCTTTCCCAGTGAGAAACTAAAAGCCTATTGCAACTAAATCAAGTTGCACTCATCACTACCCACTGAGTCAAAGTGGTGCTCTCTCAAAGAATATATCAGACAGCACAATGTATCAAGGTAGAGTGCAACTTTTCTTTTCCATCTAAAGCTTCATCTGGATTTGAGCCAACTCCTAGTGAATCACTAACTCCTAGTGAATATATTTTTGTGACTATCTCAATGTATCTAATTTCTTGCTTTCTCTTTATTTACAAAATTAATAATCTAAGTAGTTACTCATTAGTCGCTCCATATAGCATCTGACAAAATATCCATGATTCAGAAGTCACAAGGCCAATTGAAAGTCTAATAGACTATTAGAACTTGGCATTTTTCTGTGCAAACCTTTAAATTAGGTTTTGCATATTTTGAATCCAGATGTTGAATATCACAGAACCTATACCTATAAACTCCCATTGGGTTAAAAGTAGCACTTATCCACTTCTGCTGTGAATAGTAATGAAACTTATTTTATCACTTTTAGGAAGTTCATGACCTTAAACGTTGTGAAGGTTACTTGTGGCAATGCATTCCCACTGATGCCACGGCAGTTAGTCCCTACTAAATACAACTGTTCAGGCTTCATAAATGCAATTCCATCTCTAATTTTACAGGTGCACCCCGGAATTAATTGCCATTTTATAGGTAATTACCCTTTATATAATTACATGAGGGAAGTTGATCTTTAAAAGATGGTAAGAATATTTAAGTGCCGTATAAAAGACTAGCACTACCATCATATTTCTTAAATTTTTTGCAACTTCTTGAAGAAGTCATCATGGTGGTAAAGAAGGAAAGCAGTTATTAATATAGTCATTGGGTTTCAAAGAGCTACAACTTGAAGAAAAAGATTCTTTAATAGTTTTGCTTAGTTTTGCTTATTTATTGATATTAAGTCCAAATATCTCATGTATGCGCTGTATCATAAAATGTTAGAGAGCTCAGCTCTTTGCCCAAAGTCAGCTGTTCAGATCTACCAGTGAGTCTGTGGTAGACAGATGTGACAGCTTGCTCCAGTACATGCCTGGGGAACCCCACAGAGATGATTTATTCTGCCGGACAGGGCCACAAACCATAGAACAAACAAATATGCTTGTGAAGGAACGCAAGAATGCTCGTAAGAGACATGATGCTAAGACTCCTCTCACTTACTTTGGTCATATTTTCAGGAGAAGTTAGTCCTTGGAGAAGGGCATCATATTTGGTAAAGGAAAGGGGCAGCATAAAAGGAGGAAACCCTCGGGGAGAAGGATTGACAGTGGCTACAAAAAAGAGGTCAAACATAATGGTGAGGATGACACAAGACCCAGTGGTTTTGCTTCCTTTAGGCTCTAGGTCACCATGTGTTGGCACAGACGCAAGGACACCAAAGAGAAGCCAGCACAGGTCATTATGAGTCATAACTGACTTGATCAGGAAGCATTTTAGATTCCTATATGCTTACACTTTCTGCTTTAAATGAACATGTTCTATGTATTATTGGTGATGTGATTTTATTTCTTTGGGGGGAGTTAATTAATAGGCAGGAAGTATAGTAACTAATAGTCCTGTCCATTATTCCCTGATTGTTGGCTCCCTGCCTGCTGGAGTCCCCCTTCTCCCAACAAGCCCCTGCAAGCCCACCCCATCCCGTTGTCTTGCCCACCTCTTATAAATTCACTTCCAAGTACTCTTCTCTCTGAGTCTTCTTTCAAAATATTTGCTTTGTCAAAGAGTGATAACTACTTTTAGTTTTGACTTTCTGGTAATATCCTTACTGTTCTGAGTCATTCAAACTTTTCTTCAAAGATGATTTGGGTTATTTTATTAATATTTCTAGGCATTTACTGTTCATGTACTCATTTGGAATATATACTTTGGCAAGATCTTAGCCGACATGCTATTTAATAAATGATTTTAATCTTCATATATACAATACTAATAAAGTGAATTGAAAGCCATTAAGACATACAGATAGAGCACAAATATGTAATCATATCAATTAAAAATTTTCGGTCTTTATCACTTATTAGAGAATGCTACTGATATAAATCTGGTGCTTAATAAGTACAATAGAACATAAAATATGCATAAGTATAGAAACACATAAAGATAATTATATTATTTAGATTCCAATGGATAAGATGTCAGTTAAACTACTTTTGTGTCTTTCATTTATATTGTTTTTAACATCTGTTTCTTACATAGATAAACTTATTTTCTTTATAAATATCATAAAAGAGAAAAAAGTTACTGAGATCACAAAATTTTCTCCATTTAGGAATATTTCATATTCACTTCAGTGAGTGGTGATAGACAGACAGATAGACAGACAGAAAGAATGAGATATAGCTCATCTGGTCAGCCATTTGTCATGATTTTAGACATTAAACAGTTATGCTTTTCAATCTTTTGGTTATTCAAACTATCATGCCTTATTATTATAGGCTAATAACAAATATGCTTATCCTTATATACATAGACTTAGTTTTATGTGGTATTGATAAGATTAGCCAAATTAGAATATGGTGTAATATTTTAACCAAATATTAATTTGCAAAAGCATTTCAAGGTCTTATTGTCAAAGTATTATCTACCAAGGTGATAGAAAGAAGTACCTTTATTTCCCTGGTTTAATATTCAATTTTCTGAAACTCACTCTAAGAAAAGTTGTTATAAATATGGGGCCTTATTAATTTTCTCATTAGTTGTTTTTTTGATGTGTAATTCACATATTATCCACTTAAATAGCTGAAAACAATTCCAAAAAGTTGTGTTTTCATGACTATAATCAATTGTGTAATCATCACTATTTGATTTGAAAACATTTTCTTCTTTATTGTAACTCCTTATTTACCCCCTACTTCTTCTGATATAAATGAAAGAAACTATAAATCCCCTTATTGTGTAAATTTTTGTTAGGGTAGACATGGTGTCTGCCTGTCTACTTGAGAGCCAATACCTCCTTCACTGCCCATCCACTTTAAGAAGCATGATGTCTTCTCCAAGAATTAATCTCTCCTGAATAAATGTCTAAAATATGGAAGACTAGCCTTTAAGGAGCACTCTAGCTGTAATGCTTCCAAGACATATCTAGTTGCCCTGCTAACACACTACAGTATTTTCAAAGTTCTGCAGCATCCACAATTCAAGCACATGGATTCTTGTTCGATGTTCCTTATTAAATGTCCAACTTTCCCAATGCTGTGCCTAAAATGAACCTGAAAATGCCACTGCTTGGATAAGGCACAGTAGTACTCCAGGAGACACTCTTGCTTTTCAATACTCCAAAGACATTTTTTTTTTAGGCATCACTGCCCTCAGGTGGTGGGAGTAGGAGGCCCAGCCTTTGCTCCGTGGAGCCGGAATTGAACCTCCATCCCAGTGGGCCGCAGTCCCGTGCACAACCACTACGCCACCGGGGCTCAGCCAAAGACATCTTGCATAGCTGATTTACCTAGCACAACTCTTCTTTTGATCTCCTGACTGCTGCTACCCTGAACATTGATTTTGTGTCCTCACAAAAAAAAATCCTGGACAATTTCAACCCCTTTTTCGAATTGTTATGATTTTGCCTATTGGTGTAGTTGAGAGATGGCTGATTTTCTTTACACAGTCATGATCCGTACTGAAGGCTGCAACCTTTTATTTCCATTATTAAGTGTTTCATGAACTCCTTACTTTCAGCAAGCAAGGTTGTGTCTTCTGTAAGTCACAAGTTGTTAATAACCATTTGTCCAATCCCAATTCCATATTCTTCACATGAACCAGCTTCTCTGATAACTTGAGCAACATATAGATTGAATAAGTATGGTGAGACAATTCAACTTGACCTCATACCCTTCCTGATTTTGAAACCTGAAATATCCCCTTGGTCCTTCACACAACTGCATAATAATCCAAGTACAAATTCCTCAAGAAGGCAGTCAAGTGCTTTGGAATTTCCATTCTTCTCAAAGTTATCTAGAGGCTTTTTATGGCTCACACAATTGAATGCCTTTGCATGGTCAATAATATTACAGTAAGCATCTGTCTCATCATCTCTGCATCTAGCAAAGATCTATGTGACATTATCAGCAATAACCCTTGTCTGAATCTTCTGAATCCAGATAACCCCCCTGGCAGCCCCCTGTCAATGTATGCTGTTAACCTTTGTTGTATAATACCCATGACAATTTTATTTGCCTGTGATATCGTGATATTGTTCTTTAGATTTAGCATTCTGTAGACTAACTTTGTTTGGAATGGGGAAAAATGCAGATTTCTTCTAGTCAATTGGAAAATTAGATGTCTTCCAAATGCCCTGGAATAGAGGAATATTTGTTTCCAGTGTCTCATAAGTTTGTTAAAACATTTAAACTGTGATTCCCTCAATTCATGGAAGCTTGTTTTTGACTTTTGCGTTCAATGTGGTTTGAAGATCTTCCTTCAACACCATTGGTTCTAGCTCATATGCTACTTTTTGAAGTGGTGGAATGCCAGCTAGCTCTTTTTAGTGACTTTGTGTTTCCCATCTTCTTTGCAAGCCTTTTACAACATTTAACATTTTGATCATATAATCTTTATTCAATATTGCAACTTCAGTTTGTAAAATTTCTTGATTGCTTCAGTTTAAGATATACTGACTGTGTTCTTTTGGTTTTCTAATTCTGTCTTTTCACATTCCATTGTATTTTAGTCTTCTTGCAATGGTCTTGGAAACTTAGTATCTAGTTCTTTGCTTTCATCATTTCTTCTATTTGATTTAGCTACTTTATATTTAAGACTGAGGTTAAGAGTTGATTCTGAAACATGCTTTGATCCTTTCATTCTTTCCTGTCTTTTTGATGACCATTTGTTTTCTTCAAGAATGATGATCTTGATGCCCTCCCACAGCTCATCAGGTCTTCTGTCAGGATTGCTCACTGCATCAATTCTGTCCTTGAAATGGTCTCAAAATTGAGGTGAGGTAGACTTGAGGTTGTATTTTGACTCTTGTGGACTTGCTTTAATTTTCTTCAACTTTATCCTGAACTTATATATATGAAAATGTGATGGTCTGTTCCACAGCCAGCCCCTGGCTCTTTTAGCTCTTGAGGTGTTGATGTCCTCCATGACACACTCTCCCAGATTAAGTAAATTGTACTTCTGTGTATTTTATCTGAGAAGCCCAAGTAGATAATTGTCTTTTTTTTTTTATAATTTTCTTCTGTGTTGATGAAATAATCAGCTGGTTTTGCAAAATTCTTGAAGCAATTTCTGGCTTTGCTTCTTTCAACAAGTACATCATTTTCAAGTGCTCTTCCTCCCTCTTTTTGTCTAACTATTCCATGCTAACCACATATAATTATCAAGGCATTTTGATTTCATGTTTGATCAAATTTATGACTGACATCCTGGGTAGAATTCTTCAATTTCTTCATCACTAGCTTTGGTGGTTGGTGTTTCATGTGAATAATAGTTTTGTGAATTGAATTTTCTTGAATGTAGATAAATATGATCCTATCAAAAGACAGCACGTTATTTCAAGATGAATTTTGAAAGGTCCCTTTTGAATGAATGCCATTCCAAACCTCTTGATTGTGTTTTTCCCAGCATCAAAAGTCATATGATTTTTTTTTGGTCCCACATGTCAAATGCCAGTCTGTTTCGACTCAGTAATGCTTAGAGTATTGCTCTGCATTCATTCCATTTCATTTTTGATGATTTCTAATTTTCCAAGATTCCACTTTTACACAACAATTAGCTGATTATTTTAGTTGTTTCCCCTTATCTTCAGCCTTTCCCTGTCAGAAAATGAAGATGCTAAAGGTGCTACTGCTACAGGCCAGTCCCGTCACACAGTCAATTACACTCGGAGAGAGCAGCGCTTCCTCAGTCACATTTTGAATTCCCTCCAACCCAAGGGACCAAGCCGTCGACATTTTGTCAATAATTCTCTGCTCTCATTCACTAGACCTGGAGTGTATGACAGTGTTCCAGAGATATTAATAAGATTTTCAGTGACTACTGCTTCTGGGCACCCAATTCCTTCTTCATCATCTAATGCTAGTCTGGAAGGGCAACCCCAAACCTCTTTTCTCAGTAATATAGTTCTTAAATACCTGTGATAAAGCTCCCTACATCACAATAAAACATAAACCACCACAATATGACAAACTGAAAGGCATTGATAACTTCAATAGATTGAGTTATTTTGATTTTTTTAAATCATTTTGGGGGGCTCATACAACTCTTATCACAATCCATTCATCCATCCATTGTTTGCAAAGTACATTTGTACATTTGTTGCAATCATCATTCTCAAGAAATTTTCTTTCTACTTAAGCCCTTGGTATCAGTTCCTCATTTTTTTTCTCTCCTTCCCTGTTTCTCCCTCCCTCAAGAACCTTTGATAATTTATAAATTATTATTATTTGGTCATATCATACAATGTCCAATGTCTCCCTTCACCCACTTTCCTGTTGTCTGTACAGCAGGAAGGAGGCTATATGTAGATCCTTACAGTCTGTTTTTATGTAGATCACAACAATCAAACAGAAAATGAATCATCCATCAAAATAAAAATAAAATACAGAAAAAGTTCATTTGAAAATTGAAAGATAACAGAAAACAGTAAATACTGGAGCAAATTTAAAATAAGTCAAAAGAAAGAACAAATGATATTGTGTCAAAATTTAATCTTACGACATATGCATGAACCCACCTTTCAATAAACTTTGTCTGATCCTCTATTCACATTCCTGATCACTGATCAAAAGGTATGGGGAAGTGGCACTTGATTTAAATGGGAAATCTGCCACTGGACTTACTATGACTTCTAAGAAAGCTTCCTGGAGGATTTACCATAACTATGGAGGCATTCAACAGTCGCTGGCAGGGCCTTGTTGGGGAGGGAGAGCAGCAAACCAGGGACTTTGGCATAAGCATTTCTCCCAGTGAGGCTCAGATGTGCACCACGTTTATAGTGTGGTTATGCATAGAAGAACACCCTAAATGAGAGTCAGGATCAAAAGCAATGTCTGATTCATGCTTCTATTTTCATTTTAACGTTTTATTCACCTGTGATTTGCCTGTCATATATTTCAATTAATTGATCATATAAAAATATTTGAACAATCATCATCAAAATCAAATCCCAAACATTTTCTTCCTTCCTGTACTTATTTGTTACTAGCTCTCCATTTCCCTTCACATCCCTTCCCACTTACTGTCTCTTATGGACTTCGCTATCCTGAGTTTCATATACCTAAAAACATACTCTGCCACCCGACCCCACCCAACTCCAAAAAAACAGCAAAAACTGTAAAACAATAATAGCAACAAAATGAAACAGAAAGCAAAGTGGGAATTATTGAAAACCACAAGTTAAAAAGGGTCCAAATGGAATCAAATCATGCGGTGCTAGATTTTACCCTACTTGGTTCTGCAGCCATCCACCCCTCATTGTCCTCTGCACAGTAGCAGGACTTCTCATAGCCCTGACCAGGGTGACTTCCTTAGCATTAATTTCCTTAAATCAGGTTTATCGGCATACAAGTCACATGTCATACATCTCCATAGTTCAATAATATTGAGAAGAGATGTAAAGCATTTGCTTTTATTATCAGTGGGAAAAAGCCATCTGAATATTAAACTAATCCTCCTTAAGGTAAATGTGAGATGTAATTCGATAGTAGATGGAGGAGAAAAATATGTGTGAAAATATAAAAGATTGTAGTAGGATACAAATGGTAAATAGAGAACAGAAGAAGGCCTTCATACTAATAAAAAAAAAGATTTTATCTACTATCTAATATAGAACATAACAAATCTTAATATGGAACGCAATGACCTCTATGATGCTACTCTTTTTTTTTTTGGGGGGGGGGGGGGCATCATTGTTCTCCGGTGGTGGGAGTAGGAGGTCCAGCCCCACTGCTGGAATTGGACCTCCGTCCCAGTGGGCCGCAGTCCCGTGCACAACTACTACGCCACCGGGGCTCAGCCGCTACTCTTTTTTTTGATGATAGAATATTGTTCATTTTCAAAGCACTTCCTTCCTTCTTGTCTTCTGTGATCTCACTTAACCCTACCTCTTCTACCTCCCCTCTTCTACCCCATTGTAACACATATTTAAGTTATTTTCTTTATGGATTTGCCCAACTTAGTTTCCATATACCAAAATACACAGAAAAGTATATAGCAGAGTCAAGAGCTATCCAAACTTACAAAACAGAGCAAAGATAAGCCCCAATTTGTAAGAGACAAAAAGAAAAAGAATACCTTAGAAACCACATCAAGTTCAATGTGTATTAAAAGGGAAATCATATTCCATTCAAGTCAGATTTCTCATTTGAATCTGCTATAAATATCTCTGATACTCTCTGTTAGAAAAACAGGTTATTCTTCTCCCTCTGCAGTCAGAGGGAATTCGCTGGAGGCTCATTTCCTATAAAGATCCTGCAAATATATTTTGGGCATTGTTATAGGTAAGCTTGTGGTGCCAACATGGCCAAAGACGATAGGTAGATCTGTTGTCACGACATGGCCAATGAACACATGCGATCAATTGAAGGGCGGAAATAGAAAAGGCTTGGCAAGCTCCACCCTTGCTCTCTTGCTTTCAGATCTTCAGACCAGACAGCTGCCTTATTTGTCCTGTGCTTGGACCTGCAAACAACACTACCCATGGGGCACCTAATTGTGGACTGTGGCGCTGTGAGTTGAGGTTCCTTCAAGCCCTGCTTTGCCATGCTCCTGGGATATACATGTTTTGAGCTGGGGACTGTCCGACTCTGTCATCTGGCTGACTGTTGGTGACCTGCTCTGCTGTTTGCTGCCTGTGACCAGATAACTTGAATTGCTCTACAGAGGACTACTCAGTGGCCCTCAAGACTTGAAGGACTGTCAGTCTACTAGGTGTCTCACACAAGTGAGTTGCACCCAGCAATCTGTACTGCTTTATAGATTAGTTAACTGTTTCTTTCTTATCTTATATACCCTTCTCTCTATATAAATATATAAAGAGAATTACTAGTGTCCTGGTTTTATTTCTGTAAGACAACCCTGCCCGACATACACTTCTATAGGATACAATTATTTTAAGCTTTTTCATTCCTAGAATATCTCCAGAGAAACTTCATTTTGACCTTTTACTCTATTTTATCTCACACCAGAATTTCAATTGGAGGGCAATTGCTCACATAACTGTAAATATCATCACAAAAATATACAGCACTTATCTTCCATTTATAATATATTTGCATAGGGGTGAGAGTTGTTTGCTACTTAGGCAAATGGGACAGGACCTTCACCTTCCCCAGTTCATGGCCATGGACGAACGGCGATGGCTCAGCCATGGAAGCAGATGAAGTAATGGCTGGCCTGGCTCTCCTGCTGAGATAAACGGACACTTGCTTCCTCTTCTCTGACTAAAACTGCAGAAGTCAGCTGTCTGAAAACTTATCAGCTACCATATATACTTGATTATAAGCCAACCCAAATATCAGCCAAGGCACCTAATTTACCACAAAAACTTCATTAGATTTGTGCTGAAAAATTCGTCTTATACACAAGTATATAAGGTACTTCAGGTGCCCAGCCTCATCCTCCCCTTCTCTGTGAGAATAACTTGGTGGATGTGTTATTGCTTCTTTGTAAACCTTTCTACTATGAAAAGTCTCTGTGTAATACTGTCACATAGTGCAAGTTGTGTGCAAGCAATGTATTTATGATGCCATTCCGTTGTGCTTCTTTATTTTGAGAAGGTGTGTAAGCCTGCCCCTAATGAGGTATGGGTCCTGGACTTTCTTTGCTTCAGGGGGCCCTGTTTTCCAACTTTGAGCTCTCCCTTTTGCCTCTAGATTTTCTCTTTGCAGATCGTACCCCTCTTGGTCCCAATGTAATGTAAGACAACAGCCAGTCTCAATATGATCTTACATATTTAATTAGCAATATCATAAACCACCACTTGTCTGCCAGTTTGTCTACTGTGGGGGATTTTGTGTTACGGTGATACAGAAAACGATGTCACTGGCATATGAAATGCCCTCAGGGTCACCCAAAGTGAACAGACTTCTGCTGAACTCTCAGACTAAGTACAGACAATGAAGAAGGGTTCAGCTAGCTGCCCACTTTTGAGGAAGTAGCCACTGAAACCTTATGGATAGCCTTGAAACATTGTCAGACACTGAAGGCCTAATGAATGGATACCGATCATTGTCACAGAAAATGCCAGAGAATGTGCCCTTCACTTCTGAGGGCATTTGAAATGTGTCTGAGGAGGACCTGCTTTCTCACATTGGGGTCAACCGTAGTGACAGGAATGAAGAAAAGCCAGAGGAGTTGTGTTGGTCTGTGTAGACTTGAGAAGCAGATTCATAGAAATCCTTATGTGAATAAGAAAAGGTTTATGGACAAGAGCAGTTAATTATTGATATTTAGGAAACATCCCAGCCAAATTCAGATCAAATCCATAAGTCTGATATTAGCCCACGGGTCCAATGACTATCTTTTTTTTAAACTTGAGAGTTGAGTTTTATTTATTTGTTAAATGTATGACATCCTCTTCAGATTAAAAAAAAAAACACATGCAATGATGCTTAATGCAGGGTGATCAGAGGCCTGTGGGTAGAAAGTCTTTGAATCTAGTGAATATGTAAGGATCTCAGTGCTGGCAAGGGTCTCCATGTGACTTCTCCAGCTTCAATGGCTGCATCCGGAATGGTCCATGAGGCTTCTCCTAGGGATGTCTTGCAGGAAGTCAGTCTTGTCAGTAGAATGTCTCGCAGGGAGTGAGCAGAATGAGAATGTGTCTCCCACCTTCAAGAAGCAAAGTCACAAGTTCCCAGAATTCTCAGAAGAAGGCCATGCCCACAGAGAGACCTCATTGGCTATAATCCGATAGACTGACTAAACTCCACCCCTTCACTCTTAATCCTCTAAAGTTCCAAATTTACACAAATTTACGTAACTACCACAGGAATTAAACCTTTAGAATCTTTATTAACTTATGGGGCAAGATTCAAGATAAAAAGTAATAGCAGCAAACATATTTTAAAGATCAGAACTTTTAATGTACTAAATATGATCCCAGAAATATTGGAAATTGATAAAACTGTAATACAACACATAAAGTCAATATCCTAGGCATTGGTGAGCAAAAATGAATGACTACTGGCCATTTTCAATGAGAAAAATCATTAGTGCTATTATGCTGCATAACAGAAACAAGGGGAATGGTATGATAATTATTGTCAAAACTAAATTTCCTAATCAATCTTGTTAAACGATTCTGTCTGTGGCAGGATTTTGTTCTAATTACCATCAAAGAAATCCAATTAATGAAACATTTATTCACACTTCTGCATCAACCGTGAAAGCTAGTGATGAAGAAATTGAAAGACTTCAGTCAGAAATTGATCAAATATGAAATCAACTGCATTGATATTTTGGTGATTATAATGAAAAAGTTCAACACAAAAAAGTCAGCAACATTACTTGGAATAAAGTTGGAATTTGCATATAGAATTTTGCAAAAACCACTACTTGGTCATAGCAAATATCATTTTCAACAGCACAAAAGATATATACAAATACACATGGACTTCTCCAGATGGAATGCATAAAAATGAAATTAATTACATCTATGGAAAGACACCTTGGAGAAGCTCAATTTCAGAGGCTAAACCAGCCCAGGACCTCACTGTGGAACAGACCATCAAAGTCTCATAAAATTTGCCCATGTTATCATGAGAATGGTGTTGTCCTGTCTACAACCTGTAATTCAGAAACAGATACGCCAGATGCAGGGAACAGAGGAATAGCTCCCCAATCCAAGGAACAGGTAAAGCTGAATTATTTTGTATGGGATGCTAGTTTTTTGAGTGGGGTATCAAAGGGCATTTAGTTGGACTTGATGGCCCATGGAAATGTGATTGAATGCCTTTAGGCTGAGGCTTATTTGGGTGGGCTGTCACTGGGCAATTAATTTGAAGAGCTGGATTTCCTAACCCACAGAGTTTACCTGAGCACCTCAGACTTAAGGTTTATAGAAGAGTGGCATGCCCTTTGGACAATTTTTAGTAGACTTGACAAGACGTTACAGCAGTCTTGATACACAAGTTGACCCTCAGCATTTCTCACTGGCATTTGTTAATTCCTTAATATGTTTTAATCATGAATCTAATCTTTCAGTTCTGTGAAGCCATTACAGTGGATATAGAATCTAGAGATAAATTATAGAGTATTAATTAAAATGATGCAATTATGTCTTCTAGAAAAATAGAATTGTGCAAACCTACATAAACACATAAGATTTCAAATTTAATTAAAATTTTAAAAAAGTTTTTTAAAATCTTGTATAAAGTTTTCCTTTTTGGAGAATTGCAGAGTAAAGTCCTATATTAAAAATACCATCTTAGGAGCTGAGCCCTGGTGGCGTAGTGGTTGTGCGTGGAACTGTGGCCCACTGGGACGGAGGTTCAATTCCAGCAGTGGGACTAGGCCTCCTATTTCCACCACTGGAGAGCAGTTATGCCCACGAAAAAAAAATACCATCTTAGGACTCAGTTTTTAACTAATCTGATGGTACAATACTTATTATTTTTCTAAAAAATTTATAAATCATGTTTTGGAGCCAAGGGATTAGTAGGAAAAGCCACTCTGCTTTAACTGAACAATTCTTTCTACTTTGCAGTTTTTTAAGAAAAAATAATTTTAAAAACAGTTTTATTGGCATATAATTCACAGATCATAAAATTCAATCAATCATATCAAAAAGAGTTGTACATTCATTTGTAAAATTTTCTTCACTTTACTGCTCATCATTTTAATTAATTTTGAGGAAATCTTGACTTCAAGACATCTAAGGACCTGTGATGAAAGGTGCTGCATTTGTGAAATTACTCATACAATGATTTCGAGAAAGCATTAAGAAGGAACTGATTTTTAGAGATTCTTGACAATGATACTAGGGAGATAATTTAGAGCAATCGAAGAGAAAAATGACTTCCCAAGAAAGATGGAAACAAGTATAGCAGTTATACCATGGCAAGAGGTGTTCATGAAAGGATGACTCAAACATTACAGCAACAAGAAAGAGGATGATTTCCTTTTAACAAAATATCTTGATATGTGGTTTTTCAACTAAAATAAGTCTTGATGGTCCCTGGTGAATGAATGTGTTAAGCATTGGTCTTCTAATAGGATAAGGATGAGGCAATATACTCCTGTCAATTATCTTCATGGGAAATTTCTACTATGACCTATATGGCAGCTATTAGTGGGAAGCACCTTAATGTCAGTGGGTTTTAAATATTATTGAAAAATTATATGCAAGGACGCTTCAAGGAAAAGCATGCTAACTTGATATCAGTAGGTGATATATATATTAAACTATATAAACACAAATTCATCTATTACAAACTATTATTATCTTTTCCTTGATTAAAGCAGCTTTGATTGTGTATAAGTCTGACAGACATTTGATTTTCATAAGATCTCGTTTAGGAAATGTTACTTTTATGTATGCATATGTCTAAAGCAGCTTATTGCATATCATACATAAAATCACATGCTAGCTTAACCTTCAAAAATATTTAATGATATTTCTAGAGTATATCAGTAGAAAATAAAATAAAAATAAAAATACCATCCCAACAATAAGAAATAAAAGCTTTTATAGCTCACCAGATTGTTCAAAATCTAATGTTCTCTAATTTAATGTTTTTAAAATAAATAAATTAATGGTGGAAGAAAATGGAGCAAAGGAGACAAATTCATCACTTTATTACAAAAGAAATGTATATCTTGGAGAAAGGTGGCAGGCACAGAAATAAGGGAAAGCATCGGTGTGAGAAAGTGCACACATCTACATGCTCAGTGAAGTCGGTGTCATAGATTTTGAAATGAGGAGCTGCCAAGGCCTGGTACCACTTTCAAGGCTGAGTATTTTTACAGCACCCTCCCCCTCTGTTTAGGAGTGTAGACCTCTGCTGCTAACTGTGATTACTGAGGCAGTATAGCAAGGAGAAAGTCATCAATTACTCCCCATTCAGCTTCCAGGACCAAGGCATGCCCCCTTGAATGTATAAATCACTCCCTGTGACTTGAATGAAAGTTGGGTGCGTGTAATTGAGGGCAGAATTTGACCCCATGTGGTTGAGCGAGAAATGATGGATCGATTTGAATACCAGTAGTTCTTCCTGAACGAATGGACTACAGCAGGGTCCACACTGGCCTCTAGAGTTTTGGTTCACATTTTTTCCCAATCTTTAGTCATTTTGTGTAACACTTCTCTCTCTGTTTTGTTTATAATCCTTCAATGTTCTGGTCAATTGATTCATTCAATTGGCTGAGTGTTTAAACTTTTATTCATAGCTAATACTTGAACCTGAAGAGCTTGCTGTTGAAAAATGCCATCCATCATCAGTATTGTGCACAGTAGCATTAGTAAAAAAAAAAAATAGAAAACAGCATTATTGCTATGCAAAAGAGAGCTATAAATACTCTTCTGTGATTAGGAGCAGTGTTATTTTTTGTTTTGTTTTCAAAATCATGTTACATTTGAAAAAGTCATCATGAATGTGAGTTTAAAATAATTGCAAATTGATACTTAATGGAAAAATAATTATCATTCAAGGAGTAATTTCAAAGCATATTTTTCTACACTTGTGATTCCTAAAGATTTCTGATTGTCAATCTCAGTATCTTACTGATAGCATCATGTAAGAAAATCTTAGCAATCAACTTCTGAAGATTGTAGCCTTGGAAAATCCTATAGCATGCAGGTCTACACTAAACCACGTGGTATTGGGATCAGTCAAAATGAAAAATAGACTTATCATTTAAAAGTAGGATTCTCTTTGACACCATTTTTTTATGTGTAGATTGGATAGTTTGATTAAAATGCATTTTCCTCCTTAAACAGTGATTTAGGCAGGGGAGAATTATATATTCTTTTACTCACGACTATCTTCCTAGCACTTTTATAGATTCTGATGTATAAGAAACATTCATATTGTAAAATTAAAATAGATGACAAATAAAGTATTTCAATAACTTGACTATCTATAAGCCAATTACTTAGTTTTTTTGTTAATTAAGAATCGTACTGCATTAGTGGGCACCTTGGTGGAGGAGTGGTTAAATGTTTGACTGATAACAGAAAGATAAGTGAAGTGATTCAGACTTACCCATCGCTCTGAGGGAGAAGGCTGAGAGTTGATGTCTATGAACATGTACAGCTTGGTAAGCTCTATGTGATGGTATATATGTCTTGTTGGGTCACTATGTGCTGGGATTCACTTAGCAAAAATATCCTTTTTAAAAGATGCTCTTAAGCTGTAAGAGAGGAACTGGTAAAATTCTGGGAACATGCTAGCAAACAAATATGATGAAGTACTTAGTATGAAAAGCAAAAACCTATTTCTTCTTTAAGTGCTAGATATTCTTTCAGATAAAGCTGTATTTATACCCACAGAAGCAAGCAAGGAGAAGCCAGGTCAAGGCTGTGACCATCTCTCCTAATGAAAGAGGCTCCACATCAATGGGTGTGCCCGGGTTTCACATTTTAGAAAGAAAATAAACTGTGTTCCCTTCGGTTGAAATGTAAGTGTGATGGCAGAGCATAAGGAGATTTTTTAAATGGCTTATGAATAATACTTGTGTGGGCATAGGGCAAGTCTGTGAATGCTCTAGAAGTACTGCCCATATGGTTTTACACATCTTGAAATGTGATAATAAATTAAAGCTAGGTCACAAGGAAAACACTTTGGTGTTGTTTATTTTTATATTTTTTATGTTTCCCCAGAATTAAAACCTACTCTTAGCCGAGGCATAAGGTAAGTCTATTTTTTAAATCCTATTTTTGCCTCTTTATACATTTTGAAAAGTTATATTATCATTGTCTCCCTGACACTGGGCATTCTTCCAGTTATCTCTTTATTCCTCATTACACATTTTTTACAAGCTCAGGTTTCCATAGACACCATGAGTGCATACAATATCCTTAGCAACTGTTCTCAGATATTTCTTTTAATAAGACAATGTCACCATTTGCAAATGAAGCTGTGTCCTATTGTTTCAGGATATGTATAACAGGTGCTCTTTCTTCTCATTTTAATGTTGAACAATTCAAGAGATGTATTGATTGTGCCAAGTTGCTGCACTTTATAACATCGTACATCTTTTTATTTTTAAATAGCACTTGCAAATTGTAAAGTGTTTTGCACAGTGTGAGCTGCTTTTGAGTTATGCAAATATTAATAAATGTCACTCTCCAATTCATTTAGATGGCGCTAAGTTAAGAGTGCATCAGCTCTCTACTACAGTGAAAACTGAGACAAATGTTGCAATTCAAGAGCAATGCACACTGAGGACTAGACAAGCTGAGCGCACAGCCACCTTGAGCTCATTCAGTTTGCCTCAATTCATTGCAAACTCACAAATATTTATTGAGTATCTACTCGTGGCAAGGGAACATGCTGTGCAGTGTTGCATATACATAAATAGTATATAGTTTTATTATCTATCAGGTAGAGTAAGTATGTGCACCCCATTTGCAAACAGTAGGCAAATTGTGATATATTTTGCACTAGACATACAAACAAAATGCTATGGAATGCAGAAAGCAGTGATATCTGTGTTCAATAAAGACATTTTATAATGATTCCTTGAGAAGTTGACACTCGAGCTTCACCTAGAAAAATAAATATGGTTTACCTTGTGAAGATGTTATCTTGGACTGAGAAGAAATGTTTTCAATCATGAGAACAATGTAAACAAAGACAAAATGGCACTCATTGGGAAAAAACAGGCTTTAATTGTGCTATAAGGTAGAAGCTATAGGTAAATGGATTCTATAATGAATACATAACTGAAGATATACTTGAGATCAGAAAATATCACTTACAGATTATTATGCAAAGCAACTCTTAGTGTCACTATAGGGTTTTATGGATTGGAAGTCACTCAAAGGAAATGAATTTGTTCATTTTAATACTTTACATTATATAGTATCCTCATGATCTTAGAATAAAGCTTCATTAATGAAGTTGTTTATATATGTATATACATTTATTTATTTAACTTTGTTCTTTTTTGGGGGGTATCACTGCCCTCAGGTGGTGGGAGTAGGAGGCCCAGCCTTTGGTCCGTGGAGCTGGAATTGAACCTCCATCCTAGTGGGCTTAACTTTGTTCTTAACCCTCCAAAATAATTAAAAGCATTTCAGAAATATGCACAGACCTTTACTAAGAAAAGTCTTTATTACTTAATCATCCTGTATATATATGTGTATATATATATATATATATATCTGTAACAAACATGCTTATTTATTATAAACATCACACCAGATTTTCATGATGATAAATTTTCACACATATAATAATTTAAAATCTTTAATATTCCATTAATAATACTCTGAAGGCACTAACAAATACAAGATCAAAGAATTGATAAAATGTCCAGTGAACTATCTCAACGAACTGCTGTGTCCTAGAAGGAACCCACTAGCTATGAGATTTGCAGGACAGCTAGCTGAGCATCAACAAGAAGAGATTCACATGTTTGCCCATTCTAAAATGTGCTTGATACAGATGATGCACTGAATGTTATAATAGCTGTAAGTGCCCCCAATAAAATTATTAAAAAAGAAAAGAAAAAAATATTGCTGAATAGTTGTTCAAGTAGAAAGTACAAGAGAAGCCCAATAATTGAGTGAATTATGACTGGAGTTTTCTATGTGTTTTGATTAAATTATTGTTCAATGCTAAAATAAATGAAAAGAAAAGTGACTCAATGGAGTACCAAAGTTTTCAAGAAATGTTATTCCTATCACATATAAGTAAAACGTCGCTGAAGAATATATATAAACAAAGAAGATGATGCGGCAGCATATCCAGAGGGAGCTTTCTGGAAACCCAGAGTGAATCAGAAGAGCATATGGAATAAGAGATATCATTTTCTATTTCAGGTGTAACTTGACTGAAAGTGGAGATTCTAGAAAGATGCTTGCTTGCATTTATTGACTATACAAAAATATATGACTGAATGCATTATAATGAACTATGAACAATAGTGGTAAGAATGTGAATTCCAGAACACCTTGTTGTGCTAATGAAGAACTAGTACACAGACAAAAAGGCAGTCATTCAACCAGAAAGAGAGGTAATTCCATTGTTTACAAACAGGAAATACATGCATTATTAGGGTTGTATCTTTTCACCAATGTATTCAGTGTTTGCTAAGCAAAAATACAAGAAACTGGACCATATGAAGAAGATTGCAGGAAGACTCATTTACAACCTGTCTTAATTATGATAGCATTTAGATGGCACAACCATGCTTACTAATAACATAAAGACTTGAAGCACTTCCTGAGGAAGATCACTAACTATGGTTTTTAGTATGAATGTAGGGAAAGAGAAAATCTTTAGAAATGGAGCAATAAAAGCAGAGAAATAGTTAACAGTATGAAAGATTTCACTTTTCTTCGATCCACATTCAACATTCATGAAAGCAGTAACTGTGAATTTTAATGATATATTGCATTGGAAAAATCTGCTACATATGATCTATTTAATGTGCAAAGAGTGAAGTTGTAATTTTGATGATGAAGGTGGACCTGACTCAAATCATGGTATTTTTGATGTCCATATATGCATATAAAAACTGCACAGTAAATAAGGAAGACTGTACAAATATTGATGCAGCTAAGTTGCATTGCTAGCAGAGAATTTAAAAGGTGTCATGGTCTTCTAAGAAAAACAACAAAAAAAATCACTTGGAAGAATTTTAGCAAAAAATTATCCTTAAAATATTTAATTTCAGGTCCTTTGACTACATTATCAAAAAGATATCTCTTTGTTTATAAAAATCATACTTGACAGTCAGTGAAAAAGAGTAAGTGCCTCAATGCTTGGAACAATGAGTTCAAACATAACAGCTATAAGGATGCAAAGAACCAGCAGTGTTTTGTTCTCTTTTGTATATTGTAACTATGAATTGTGGCTGAAAATATTTCATAAAATTATGCATGCTACAGGATTAGGGAAAGAAAGCAAAAATCCTTGAAAGTATACCATAAATGGTGTATGCATAATGAATGATACATGATAACATTTTGAACTTTCAAAGGGTTTAGTTCTTCTTATACCCGCAACCCATGCCAAAAGAAGAAAGAATACATGATGTGCTGTAAATAAAATGTGACATAAGTAGAATGATGTGCTACAGTTTAGGAAAAATCTTCTGCAAAATGACTTTTTAAAGTATTGAAAAGCAAATATGTCAGTTTGAGGACAAATTTGTGCCTAATTCAACTCCATGGTATTTCTATTCACCTCTTATCCACCTAAAAACTAGAAAATAGCAAAGGGAAACCAAATAATAATTGATGAATTTGCACAGCTTATAGAAATGAGTATGTGGGCTTAAAAGTAGAACATTATCTGTTTTGGAGGAAATATATATAGGAAGTTCCTTTGAATTGAGGACAGTGAGATTTCTATTTGCTTACATTGGAAATGTCATAAGAGGGGATGAAGCACTAGAAATATACCACACTTCATAGAAATGGAAATGATGGTTACGACAATGCAAACTGGGGAAAAGTTTATTTGTAAAGTTACTATGACTTTACAAGTTGGATATGACTACACAGTATATAACAACAACAACACACGAAAAATTATCACTATGGCAATGCCTCCAATTACTCTACCTTAATAAATTTAGAATATTGCTGTGGTCTACGATCATTTATAGAATTCCTATTTTTATGGCTATTTGATCCTTTCCTCCAAGAAACAGCATATTAAAAGAGGGAAGAACTTTTAAAGGCAATAACAAGAATAACTTGAAATGATCATAAGCTAAAATTGAATCAAGCAGTTATCACAGAATTTTAGAAAATAATTGCTTACCCTGCAAATTTACAACAAAATACCTCATGGGATTTGCTCTTTGGTCATGATTTAAAGAAACATCCCAATTAATAGGTCTCATAATGCACTCAGTGCTTCTACTATAGTGATCCTTTAGATTATTGCAAAAAGTTTCATGTCCTAAAAGTGTGCAAGCCACTCACCAAATGGGCAAACAAATCTGTCTGTGATGAAGTACAATAAAAATATTTCTTAGAAGCAAGGCTTTGACTCCTGCATTTTGCACGTTATAGCAGAAACCAGACCTGAGAAAAGGACATTAAGTTGAGGGGCAGCAAAAAATGAAGACCCTTGACAAAATAAATTGATATACTGTCTACAACAATGAGTGAAACATAATAGCAGTTGTGAGGATGTTGCAAGATCAGGCAATATTTTGCTCTGTTGTGAATAGTGATGTTAGTGTTGGGAATCTACTTAATGACACCTTACAGCAACAATAAAAAACAGTAAGAGCATTCAAGTTAAAACAATTGTCTCCATTTGCCTGGAACATCATAGGAAGAAAATGATTGTGGGAAAAGAGGAAAAGGAATGTGTGGCTCATTGTTTCCAGGAACAATTGTTTCCTTTACTGTGAGAGCAGAACAGGATGGTACCCTACTAGCATTACCGAATATTTGGATAAAATATTTTATAGAGTAATTATGAACAATAGGGTGAAAATGCCAAACAGAATTTCAAATTCTCAAAGAATCCATATTTTCTGAAACTCCAGGGTCTGAGTAAACCACAAATCTACTGCCCTAAAAGAAACTTTACAACTTAAACCATTTTGGCACTGATGTCTTCTTAAAATGAAACAGGAGCTTAACTTAGCAAGCAGAGAACTTCCGCCCACCAATATTATACCATATTAAGATATGTTTGCATGTGATCAAAATGATGATAGTATTTTAAACATTATATATGAAGCTTAGAGTTTGGGTAGCTAATTTAATTGGTAAATAACACATTTGAAAAGAAGAATAAGAATAGGCACACCATTCAAGGAATGCAACCAATTTCATTGAATTAAGAAAGTGAAAATTATTGATTTTATATCTTCTGTTTTATATTAACATCAAGGACACAGGTATCTTGAACTTATATGACACATAGCTAATCTAAAACAGGGTGTTTTCACTTTTTCAGCATGTAAGCTACTTATAAAATGATCAAGTCAAAATAATCTACCAACTACAAAAGTGCAAAATGTATATTTTTATTTATTTATTACATTTTTTCATAAATGCATTGAGGATTTTTATATGTTCAATGTATTTTTATGTACCTTACATAACTGCATGAGTCAATAATGCACAACACAACACAAGTAACAATGTATATATTTTATCATGGCCTAAGTTTACTCTGATGACTTGCACTGAATGGAATTAGCCAGGGATGCACAGTCTGGACAGTAGTTACTGACAGCTAACTTATGGCACTCTTCCAAATGATCATCAGTCATGGTGGAATGATACTTGGTGGATAAAAGAACTGAACAGAAAAATACCAAGTAACAGCTTGAGAAAGCAAAGTACCAAGTTATAAGAGAATGGACAAAGACCTAGAGTTACAAAACAAAAAAGGAAAAGAACCTTCAAACATATCTTAAAATGAAAGAACTAAAACAAATCATGCTTTTAGATGCATTATTGAAAATATCTATGGCCAAAATATTGAATGATGTATGAAAAAGGGTCAAAAGATGAAATGAATACACTAGTTCATTATATCAAAAAATAAGTGAAATTCAACCATTTCAGAAAGTAACATGTGAACATGAACTAGTGATAATGGGAAGAAAGGAAGAAGCTACAGCCTCAGTGAAACCCTTATGCATAAACAATGTTCCATGAATTGATGGAATACCAATTGAAATGTTGCAACAGTCTGATGATGCAACAAAATACTCACTCATCAAGGATAAGAAATATTGAAAACAATTAGTTCACTAAATGATTGGGAGAAATTATATTTGTATCAATTCCACATGGAAAGAAATGATCCAATAGAAGGTTAAAATCACAGAAAAATATCATTTATATCACATGCAAGTAAAATTTTGCTGAAGATCATCCAGTAAGGGTTGTGGCAATAGTTTGACAGGGTGTTGTCAGAAGTTTGAAATACATTCAGAAGAGGACATGGAACAAGGGATATCATTGTTGATGTAAGATGGATTTTGATGTAAGATGATGTAAGAGAATACCAGAAATATGTTTGCTAGTGCTTTTATTGACTATGGTAAGGTTTTCAATTGTGTGGATTATGACAAACTATCAATAGTCTTGAGAAGAATGGGTGTTCCAGAAACCTTAATTGTGCTCATCACCATAGTTATTCAGTATGTATTCTGAACAAATAACCAGAGAAACTGAATTATATGGTAAAGAATTTGGCATTTGTATTGGAGGAAAGTTTATTAACAACTTGTGATATGCTGATGACAAAATCTTGCTTGCTGAAAGTGAAGACCACATGAAGCACTTGCTGATGAAGATCAAGGCTTGGAGCCTTCAGTATAGCTTACATGTCATTGTAAAGAAGACCCACATCTTCACAACTAAACAAGTAAGTAACATCATGATAAACAAAGAAAATATGGGTATTGTCAAGAATGATTATCTTGCCTGGATACACAGTCAATAATTGTGGAAGCAGCAGTCAGAAGCTCAAAAATTGTATTTAGAGGGTAGCTCTGCTACATAGGATGTCTTTGAAGTATTAAAATTCAGTGATGTAACTTTGGGGACTATGGTGCCCCCAATCAAGCCAATGGATTTTCAATTACTTTATATGCATGTGAAAATTGAACATTGAAAAGGAAATCATAAAAAAATAGTGCATTCATTTGAATTATGACCTTGGAAAAGAATATTGAAAATGCCATAAACAACAACCAAACTCACTGCCATCATGTCAACACCAACTCAGAGAGACCCTATAGGGCAGAGTAGAATTGTCCCTATCAGCTTCAATGACTGTAAATCTTTACAGGAGGCGAAAACCACATCTTCTTCCCTTGTAGTGATTGATAATACTGAACTCCTTACCTGTTAGATCATAGCCAATCTGAGAAGCATTATGCTTCCAGGGCTCCTTAAAAAGGACCAAGATGGGGCGGGGGATGTGCTGAGGCCTGGTGGCATTGTGGTTGTGTGCGGGACTGTGGCCCACTGGGTGGCAGTTCAAATCCAGCAGCAGCTCTCCAGGAGAAAGGCTGGGCCTCATGCTCCCACCAGAGTTTAGTGATGCTCCCCCAAAATAATAATAATAATAAAATAATAGAAATTAAAAGGACCATGGACTTCCCAAAGAACAAGCTAATCTGCCTTGACGAAGAACATTCAGAATGTCCCTTGGAAGCAAATATGGTGAGACTTTGTCTCAAATGTTTTAGGTATATTTTCAAGAAAGACTAGTCCCTGGAAAAGGACATCATGCTTGGAAAAGTAGAAGGACAGTAAAAGAGAGGAAGATCTTCCATTAGTTGAATCGATACAGTGGCTACAACCATAGGTTTAACCCTATCACTATGTGTGAATATTGGGCCAGAATTGCTGGTCTTTTATTCCATTGTACACGAAGTCTCTATGAATCAGCTCAATGGCACCTAGCAACAACAAAAACTACGTTGGAACCTCTCAGCGTTTGATACTTTCAATTTTATCTCAATGCTTTTGCCTCGGAAACCTTTCAGTTTGATGGCAAAATTGAAAAACACTGATGCAGTTAGATGAACAAAGGGGTAATCTCTCCATTAAGATTTTGAACAATCATGCAATGAGTAAAGAAAATATTATGAAAGGAATCATGATCAGCAAGAAATTTTGATTTAACAAAATGATTCAAGAGAACATGACCCAGTAAAAATAAGTGTTTTAATTGGGCCAGTTAATTCAGAGAGTTCAGCTGAGAAGGTTTTATTGATGCTGTTAGTTGCCTTCCAGTCAGCTCCAAAGTATAGCGAATCAAACGCTTCTCAGACCTGCTGCTTCCTCACAACTGATATGATTGAGTCCATTGACAACAGTGAAAATCCATCTAGCTGAAGGTCTTCCTCTTTTTCAATGACCTTCTACTTTAAAAAGCATGATCTCCTTTCTCAGAACTAGTTTCTCTTGATAAAATACCCTAAGTACATGAAACTATTTCTTTACATTTTCATTTTTCGAGAATCTTCTGACTTTTTCCAAGAAGAATTGCTTGTCAGGACACAGTATTTTTTAATGTTATTTGAATGCACCATAGATCAAGTAGATACAATTTTATTTGGTCTTCCATAATCATAGTTCAAAAATTCACATCCATATTATGAGATTGAATATATTGTTGGGGATCAGGGCACCTTAGTACTAAGTAATTTTTTTAGCTTTATATTTTGTTTTAACAAGAGGCTCTATGGTTTGTTGTTTTTTAATTCAATATTCAATTATAGTAAAAGAGCTGTACAATCATCACCACAATAAATTTTAAAGCGTTTTCTTCTTGTACTCCTTATCACTAGAACACTTTTTTAAAAAAGACATGGATAGGTGGGGAGGAGAGCACTCCAACCCAGGGAAGAGGATTCTTTATATCACAACAGGAAAAGGAGAAAGAGACCAGGCTTCCACCTGATGCACCCAGATGTGAATACAACATAATAGCATATACCAGGGAGCCAATAGAGAGGCCTGAGGGGCCAGGTCCAATCCTGACTATATGAACAACCCCCTCTCACCCAGAAGAATGCACTTCAGATAGCATTCTTGTTTTACAACATTATGGAGTTTCCATGCAGCAGAGTTGCCTAAAGCAATAATTCCTTTGATTTCTTGACTATCGCTTGCATAAACAGTTACTGTGGTTCTTAGCAAAATAAAACCCTGAGCAACTTCAACTTTTGCTCCCTGTGTCATGATGATGTGTATTGCTCTTGTTCAAAGAATTTTTGTTTCCTTTATCTAGACTTGTAATCCATACTGAAGGCTTCAGTCCTTGATCTTCATTGGCAAGTGTTTCAAGTTTCACTTTCATCAACTAAGGTTGTCATTGTCATATTCAAAGATTTTAACAAGACTCTCATCCATCTTGATGACTCCTTCCTCCTTCATATGGTTCCGATTCTTGGATTATTTCCTCATCATACAAACTGAAGAACTTTGGTGAAAGGACACAACTCTGAGACATAGCTGTTTTGATTATATAACAAGTAGTATTGCTTTGTTTTATTTGAACAACTGCCTTTTGGCCCACGTACTGTCTTCTTGTGAGCACAATAAAATGTATTAGACTTCTCATTCTTCTTCATGCTATCAATTATTTGTTATGATCCATAAGGTTGAATGCCTTTTTATAATCACTGAAGCACAATTTAGCACCCTTGTTGTAGCCTCTGATTTCAAGCAAGGTCCAAGTAACATCAGTAATTATATCCCTCGTGCCACATTCTTTTCTGAATCCAACTGAAATTTCAGGGAGTTCTCTAGTGGTATGTTGCTACAAACATTTTAAAATTATCTTTGTTAAATTTCAGTTTCATGAATTGTATTGTTAGATAATTTTTCTGCACCCTGGTCAAGATTTTTGGTGGTGGGGGATGGGCACAAATATTAATCTCTTCTAGTTGGTTGGACAGAGAAGTGTGTCTTCTAGTGTTTTGTCATCTTGTTGAAAAATTTCAATTAGTATATGTCAGTTCCTGGTACTTTGTTGTAACTAGTGCTTTCAGTACAGCTTGGACATCTTCCTTCAACAGGAACAGTTCTTGATCATAGGCTATGTGGCAATCATGTACCTATGTCAATTTCATGATTGAGATGTAGGGGTGGAGTCTTGTCTGTTAATCTGGAGATAGCCAATGAGGCCTCTGTGTGGGCATGACTTTCTCCTGAGAATTGTGGGAGGTCTAGAAGTATTTCTCAATTGAAAAAGAGAGACTTGGCTCAATCTCCAAGACAACAAACCACTGACAAGAAAAGGTGGCAGTGTTCTAAGAACTGGAGGAACGAGAGGAGAAGGCAAATGACCTTACCCTGATTGAACCAGACCTCTGAAGCTGAAGAAGCCACAAGGAGACCCCTACCAGCACTGAGTTGCTTTTGCCATCACTGGATACTGTTGATGGACTCTGAGTCCTGGAAGCAAGGAGTCATGAGGAGAGCCCTGCCAGCGCCTGAATGCTTTGACTATTCATGTTTCATGTATCAGGAGAATATATAGACTGGTATCAGACATATGGGCTAATGTTGGATTTATGACCTTGGACTAGACTGGACTAGGATGCTTTCTCAGTGCTCCATTCCTCTTATACCCACATGCATGTCTATGAATTTGTTTCTCTAGTCTACCTGGACTAACACATGCTACCTCTTAAAATGTTTGAATATTGACTAGGCTTTTTTGTTAATCTCTGCCTCTGTGGAGTCCTTCTATCTTCTTTGAATTCTCCTGAGAAGTTCAATATTTTTCTCATAGAATTCTTTAGACTTGAAACCTAAGACTTCAATGAGTTTTTGTGCTAGTCTGGGTAGACAAGAGAAACAAATTCATAAATACGCATGTGGATATAAGGAAAACTTTTATATACAAGAGTAATGGAACATTGAGAAAGCACCTTAACCCAGTCTAGTCCAAGGTCATAAATTCAATATAAGCCCATATGTTGGATATCAATCTATAAAGTCTCCTTCCAACTCACAAAGCATTGGTCCTGTCACTACTGTTCAGTGTTTCAAGAGATATGCTTAAAATCCAAGTGCAATGATATCAGGAAAATCACAGGCCAGTGGGTGCAGAATCTGTGTATCCACTGGCAGTAGAAGCATCCTGGTGATGGCAGGGCTCTCCCATGGCTCTCATTTCTAGGGATCAAGGACCAACAGCAGTATCCACTGATAGTAGAAGCATCTCTGCACTGGCAGGGGACTCTCTGAGGCTTCAGAGTTCTGGTTCCATCAGGGTAAGCCCATGTGCCTCCTCGTCTGGTTCCTCCAGTTCCTAGAACTCAGGGTCTATTCTGCCATCTTGTCTTGTCAGTAAAGCATCTCTCAGGAACTGAGTCAAGTCTCTGTCGTCCAATTGGGAAATACTATGAGACCTCCCAAAATTCTAAGGACAAAGTCATACCCACACAGAGATCTCATTGGCTATCTCCAGATTGACAGGCTACACTCCACTTTTACACTGCCAGTGCTGAAATCGACACAGATCAGTGACTCCCACATTCTTTCTCTTCTTTCAGTTTCAAATATATTCACTGTGTCTCGCTCTTTTTTTGTCTTCTAAATTATGATTTTTGGACATTTCATTCTAATATTTTGTCTGTGATAGTCTCTGTTCACTTCTTACCTCATCCTGTCTTTCATTTTGTTTTAGCGAATTTATGTTTAAGAGAAACTCTTCTGACATTTACTCTGTAATTTTAACAAACTTTGCTTTCGTCATATATGAGGCTAGTGATGTCATCACAAGATCCATCAGTTCTGTCACTACTTTTCAGTGTTTCAAATCTGTATTTCAGAACGCTTGAAATCCAAGTGGAATATATGGTAGGCCTTACTGTCGTTCTCATGGACTTATTTTAATCTTTCTCTATCTCAACTTGAACTTGTGTTGAACAATCATCAGTCCATTCCACAATCAGTCCTTAGATATTTTGATGGATAATCTAGCTTCCTGTAATCTCTTTCAACTTATGAAGAATTACTCAAATTCTATTTTGTAAGGTGACCTTTAAAGCCTCTTTATCTGTTGAAAGAAAACATTTTCAATGAAAAAGTCATTAGTCACACAAAATCCTATTGTTTGATCTCCAGTTTCTTTTCAATTACCAAGGTGATATTTCCCAACAGTCATTCTTTCCTCTATATTTCAAATTTTGCAATTCAAGCTCCAAAAATTATTAATGCATCTTGATTGAAGGCTTGATAAACTTTAGATGGATGAAGCTGGTAGAAGTCTTCAATTTATTCATAACTAAATTCTGTGGCTCTTGTATACATTTAAATAGTATTTTAATTATCCTATCACAGACTGTGTTCTGCTTCAGGATAGCTCTTGATGGTGAAGTGCAACACCATTGTTCTTCAATTATTAATCCTCTGCATAGATAACTAAAAGGCTATCTGAATTAAATTCGCCCAAAACAGACCATTTCTGCTTACTCTTCTTGATATAATCAATTTCATTTTGATGATTTCCAATTTTCTTAGATGCATACTTCATACATTCTCTGTGTTCAACTTATGAATTAAATTATTTCTGATGCTGATGCTATCAAGTCAACTCAGACCAACAGTACCATCATGCAAAACAGAATGAAAAGCTGCATGGTACTGCACCACCTATCACCCTCATGATCATTCCTATGCCTTGGTCCATTCACGCAACCACTGCAACAACCCATCTCTTCTATGGGTTATTTGCCAAGGCCTGGTTTCTTGCCAAAGACTGGTTTCTCTTGACACTATGTCAAAAGTCTGCTAGACAAAGTCTTGCCTTCCTTGCCTCTAAGGAGTATTCAAGCCTTACTACTTCTGGTACATGTCTGTTTGTTCTTTCAGTAGTCTATAATACTTTCAATATTGTTCTCCATCACCAATTAAAATATATCTATCTTTAAGGTCTTCATTATTCAGTGTCCAACTTTCACACACTTATGATGCAATGGAGAATATCAATATCACACAATAGGGTAAAATGTATACTACCTACGTCTGCCTTAGTAAACTTTAAAATGTTGTCTATATGGTAACAATGATATTGACATCACCTAATTATGCAGTGAGGGGATTCTCCAAGACTTAATCTGAGTGGGAACATTGAAACTGTGTTTTGGATTCCCAATGTCATCTACAGTCATCTGCAAATAGTATGTTCATAATTTAAGCTCTGATACTATTCCTTCTTTTCAATTTGTGCTTTAATATTTATACTCTTTGGTCCACGTTGGCTTGTGTGTTTTACCATGGTGACTTAGTTGATGCCTCACTTACAGGACTTTTTGTTTGAAGGTAAACCTTTAAGATACACGACACTATCCTTCTTTAAAAAATAATTTTATTGGGGGCTTGTATAGCTTGTATACATCCATCCATCATGTCAAAGGAATTTTTACATTTGCTGCCATCATCCTTCTCAAAACATTTGCTTTCTACTTGAGTCCTTGGTATCAACTCCTCATATTCCCCTTCCCTCCTTTCTTCATAAAACCTTATTATTTAGTCAGGTCTTAACACTCTCTGATGTCTAGACAGACACTATTCTTTCAAATATCTGGGCAGCATCTGGTGTCTTCATCACATTTTGCACCACTCAAAGCATTAGTGATCTCTTCATGAGGGTAAGAATAGATCAAGACCATGCTATACCAACTAATTGATTTAGAGGAGAGCTAGAAATAAGCGTGAGACCAAAATGTATTCACATATATATAGTATTCATTTCCCTCTGGTTTTCTGGTTCATTTCAGAGGCATCATTATAGAAAACTTTATAAATCTTCCTCCTGAAACATATGATGATTCTATTGACAGTGTCATTAATTTAATCAATGGTGCAGAATTTAAGACAGTGCTGAGAAAAGGAAATAATAGAAGTGTAGGTTGACTTCAGGTTTCAAAATATGAACTATTAATTTAAGTCAAAAGTTATACAGATTAAATTTGTTACTAGAAACTACACAAACAATGGGGTTGATAATGGGCCAATCCTTTGAAAAACACTCATTAACAAAAGCAAAACTATGCCTACAAGAATAATACATGTCACAGGAAAGAAAGAAGGGCATTGAAATAAAAAATATATGTTAGTCTCACCACTATTCACTAGTCACTCTTCACCAATGCTATAACCTTGAAGTAACAGTCATATGCTTCTTCTCACTATGAATTTTCATCTTTAAGTCCAAGAGCATAGGTCAATTTCATAAATTGACCTAATGATTCATGATTTCATAAATCTGGTGTAAGTGAGTTTGAGCTAAAGTCCGATTCACTTAGTGTGGTTTTCACATTGAATCCTCCTGGTGTGGCCTATAAAGGATGATGTGCTACAAGAAAGGACTGAGTCTATATCCCACATCTTGAGTCATCAAGGACTGTTTACAAATTGGGTTAAAGTGTCTAATTAGGGACATAATACTGACCATAGTCTCTACCTGGATGCTATAGAACATTTGTTATTTATTTTTCTTCAATGGGAGGTTGCTTCTCTCAGGTAATTTTCAACAGTAAATTAAATGCCTACTCAGAGACATAACTGCCACCCTGACCACATTTTGATTTGAATTTCTAGTAAAGCTTAGTTATTACTCTTGTAAGAGTACCTATTGATTTGTGGTGACATTAGAACAATGTTTATGGCAGCAACTGGATGCTTTCCTGTCATTTCCCCCATCTGGAATCATTGACCCCAGCTGATTTGAGGTCTCTGTAGAAGGACTTTTTAAAGATATGCATCTATAAAGAAGGTGGCATATGGTTCATGTAAGTTAGGCAGTCTTTCTATTTAATCCATTAAAAGTTCAGATTAACACACCTACACTTATATCAAAACAATACTCCTTTAAATGAGAAGCTACAGAAAATGTATACATATTATTCAGGATCTTTTTTCTGTACCAGACTTTGCAATATCACTGTGGTAGCTATTAAGAAGTCTAATAACAGAAGCAGGATATTTGAACAGTTTTTTAAGACTAAATAACCATAATATTGCATCTAGAATATCAGTAGTCCCAAAACTTTACTTTTTGCTTTCTAATGTTCTCACTCACCACTTGTCTGTTAATTAATCATGCTCTGCTGGCTGGTTGTTGTTGTGATTCTGTAACTTATGTAACTAGTATTTCAGAAGCCAGTGGGGTGAGCCAAAGTTAAAAAATATATATCAGAGCTTCCACACTAAGAATAGAGTACAGAGAAGAAATGGGCTGTCTGCTTTAGAGGAAACAGTCACTGAAAACTTTTAAGTTTGAGATCAAAATGCTGTCAGCTACTGAAAACTTCATAAATAACAGCAAATCATTGTACAAAATAATGCCAGAAATGAACTCCTCTTGTCAGAAGTCACTCAAAATATGGCTTGGAAGAGCTATAATCTCCAAGGATAGTTAACCATCATAACATGGCCAGACATGAGCTAGTGGGTGTAAATTCTTTGCAACCTTCATTAGCTGATGAGTCACACTTCACAATGAGAAGAAACATCTTATAAGATGTATTAATGATCAGCACTTTGGATATATAAAATATGGACCTAGAAAAATCGGAAGTTGTAAAAAATGAAACAGAACACATGAATATCAACATTTTAGGGTAAATAGTGGAAATGCACTGGTATTGGTCACTGAGAATCTGAGCATCATATGGTTCAAAGTGCAACGAATGGAAAATTCAAGAGAAACAGCATCAAATTAATTGTTCAAAAGAACATTTTAAGATCTACCTTGATGTATAGGCTGTATGGGATAGGGTAATTTCTATCGTCACATAAGGACATCATTTCAATACAACTATTCAAACACAAAGGCTGGTAACAAAGAAATCAATGAATTCAAGCAATATCTTCATTCAGAAATTGATCAAATATGCAATCAAGATGCACTAATAATTATTGAAACTGTGAAAACAAAGAGGAAACTAGTTAAAATTGCCTTAACAAGTGACAGGAACCTAGAGAAATTTGCAAGAATAATGTTGTGTTAGTCCAGATAGGCTGGAGAAACAAATTCATAGATACACATATGGATATAAGGGTAAGGTTTATATACAAGAAGAATGGAACATTGAGAAAGCATCCCAACCCAGTCCAGTTCAAAGTCGTAAGTCCGATATTAGCTCATATGCCATCTATAAAGTCTCCTTCTGACTCACGCGGTCACAGTTCAGTGGGTTCAGAGTCCCTGCAGTGGTGAGGGTTACCCCATGGCTCCTTGCATCCAGGGCTCGGGGTCCATCAACAGCATCCAGAGGTGGTAGAAGCAACTCAGCGCTGGCAGGGAACTCCATGTGGCTTCTCCAGCTTCATAGATCTGGTTCCATCAGGGTCAGGCTGTGTGGATTTCTATTCCGGCTCCTCTACCTCCTTGGACGCTGCCATCTTGTCTTGTCCATATTTTTCGCCTCAGAGACTGACTCCCAATAACTGGGGAGATGGCCTCTCATTTCCAAGAGGTAAACTCCACAAGATTTCCCAGAAGTCTCAGGAGAAATCTATGCCCACACAGAAGCCTCATTGGCTGCTCAATGATTATCTCCAGATTAACAGACTAGAATCTATCCCTACATCTCAATCATGAAATTGACATAAGCACATGAGTTCCACAAATGTCTTTAGAGCAAATACATTTTTTTTTCAACAACACAAAAAGCACCTATGCATATAGACTTTCCTGATAAAAAATTTAGAAATAAATTGACTTTGTCTGTAGGAGGAGTGTGTTATTCCAGGCAGCCTAGAGGAGCAAACTTTTATACACCCATGTGGATATAAAGGTATGGATTATATATAAGAGGAATAGAACATTAAGATAGCATCCAAACACAGCCCAGTACAACGTCATAAGTCTGATATTAGCACATATGCCTGATACCAGTCTATAATGTCTCCTTCCGACTCACGAAGTCACAGGTCAGTGGGTGCAGAATCCAAGTGCTGGCAGGGGTCTCCCCATGGCTCCTCACTGCCAGGCCTCAGGGTTCATCAACAGCATCCAGTGGTGGCAGAAGCAATTCATCACTGGTTGGGGTCCACACCTGACCTCTCCAACTTCAAAGTGCTGGCTCCATAAGGGCAAAGCCGTGTGGCTTCCCCTCTGGCTCCTTGGATGCTGCCATTTTGTCTTGTTCATGATTCATCGTCTCTGAGACTAACTCCCAACAACTGCGGAGATAGCTTCTCATCTCCACTCCGGAAATATCGCGAGATTTTCCAGATGTATCAGGAGAAAGCCATGCCCACACAGAGGCCTCATTGACTACTCAATGGCTATCTCCAGATTAACAGACCATACTCCACCCCTACATCTCAATCATGAAATTAACCCAAGCACATGACTGCCACCAGAAAGAACTGAAGAAACTGAATTTCCACAGATAAAAGGAAACAAGAACAACCTTGGAAAAAAACATCAATTGCTCATATGCAAGTTCAGTTGAAGTTGAAGAAAATAAAAATATGAGTTTCTCCTACTTGGATGGCATGAACATGTCAAGAAAAGATTTAATATATTGAACGCTATTAGCAGCATACCTGATGAGCTGTGGAATCACATCGAGAACAACAAAGATAAATAAAGCCAAAGGTCATTAGGAGAGAATAAAATGTTATATTTTTAGAGTAGCTAAGGCAAATGGAGAAGTTACTAGGAAAATATTAATAGAAAATTTCAAAGCTTTTGAAAAGACAAAGTAAAATTTTATCATAAAATGTATAAAGATACCTAGCATTAGAAAACAAAAAAAGGACAAGAAACATCAAAAGAAGATGAGAATAGGCTGAACCCCTGTGGAGTAGTGGTTGTGCACGGGACTGCGGCCCACTGGGATGGAGGTTCTATTCCAGCTCCACGGAGCAAAGGCTGGGCCTCTTACTCCCACCACCTGAGGGCAGTGATGCCTCCCCCCAAATGAAAACAAACAAACAAAAAAAAAAGAAGATGAGAATAAACCGAGTCACTTTTCCAAAATGAGCTAGTAGGTAGTTTCAAAGTTTAACATCTGATCAAGAACCAATGGTACTTATGAAAAATTGACAAATAGAATGAGAGCATTAGTCAATAACAAGACTGAGAATTGATGAAATACAAACTTAAATGTTTCAACAAACTAATTAAGCACTAAAAAAAACTTTATTTGTCTAAATCTAGAAATTTGGATGACAATTACCTGGCAAATTGGCTGCATCCATTTAAAAGAAAATTGATAGAGTCGCCATTCAGCGCAGAAACAGCAAAGCCCACATAGAAGAAGCACACCAGCCTGTGTGATCAA
>PVJH01002762.1:138382-159513 GCA_004026705.1 Nesogale talazaci
CCCCCCCCCCCCCCCCCCCAACAATCATCATGGTGCCAACTCTACCTTACAAGTCTAGATGGACTGGAGAAGATACACTGGTGGAGAGGGGAGCTGGAGATATGGGGAAACCAGGAATGGGTGAGCCTCTTCATGCTAGTGGTTAGATTGGAGCTGCTGGAGGGGTAGAGAGAAGGTGGGATCGAGAGACAGAACCAACTGCAAGGATATACACATAAGCTCCTATTTGAAGGAGGGGCGTCAAAGGAGTGGGTTGGGGGAGAGGTCGGGCAGTGTAATATATGACAGAACAATAACCATGTATAAAGTATTGAAGGTTGGTGAGGAGGAGAGAGCAGAGGAAGAGAGGAAGGGATGGAAAAGCCGATACTCGGGGCTCAAGGGAAAATGCGGATGATTGGAGAATGATAATAGCAGTGGGCATGTGAAGGTGCCTGGCACAGTATGTTTATGTATTGTGAAAAAGGATGTATGAATTAAAATGAATGAGTTAAAAAAAAGAAGATTGATAGAATGGAATGCTCAAAGTATGGCACAAAATCATTTATAGCCCCTGCCAAACAAATTTTTGTTTTTTGGACATCACTGCCCTCTGGTGATAGGAGCAGGAGGCTCAGTCTTAGTTCTTGTGGAGTCGCTGCTGGAATTGAACCTCCATCTCAGTGGGCTGCAGTCTCACGCACAACCACTAAGCCACCAGGGCTCGGCACAAAACAAGTGTTGCTGAAGATCATCCAACAGTGATTGCTGCAATACATTGAGAGAACGCACTGTGAGAAATTCAGGTTCGATTTTGCAAGAGAATGCAAAACAAGGGCTCTCATTCGTGATGCCAAATGATGTTTGGCTGAAAGAAGAGATTACTAGAGCTATGTTTATTTGGGTCTTTCACAGGCATTCAACTGTGTGCATAGTACACTATAGATAGCCTTAAGAAGAATGGGAGTTCCAGTACACTTAATTGAGCTCTTCTGAAATCTGTACAAGGATTATGAGACATTTGTGCTATCAAAACAAGGGATTTGAGATCAAGAAAAATATGTGTTAGCATTGTATCCTTTCATAATATTTTTTCAATTTGTATGCTGAAAAAATATTCAGAGAATCAGAATTATAAGAGGAATAATGAAATATTGCTATTAGAGGAAGTCTTATTAACAAACAATGATTTCTAAATGACACAACCTTGTTTGCTGAAAGGGAGGAGGCCTTGAAATACTTGCTGATGAAGATCAAGGATTTTAGCCTTCAGCATTGATAAATCTCAAAGTGAAGAAGAACAGAATCCTCACAACTGCGCCAATAAGTAACATCATAATAAACAGAGAAACAATTGAATTTGCTGAGAATTTTGTCTTGCTTGTATTCAAAACCAACATTCATGAAAACAGCAAGTATGCATTAAATTGGATAAATCTGCTGTTCAAGATCTCTTTCAAATGCTGAACAGTAAAGATATTACTTTGAGGATGAAGATATGCCCACTCAAGTCATAGTATTTTCATATATGTGTCAAAATTGAACACTTAATAAGGAACATCAAAGAAATATCAATGCATTTGACTCATGATCTTGACAAAGAATACTGAAAATACCACAGACTTTCAAAAAATTAAACAAACTTGTCAGAGAAATGTACAGCTAGAATTCTCCTTACAAGCAAGATTGAGGAGACTTCATCTCATTTTCTTTGGGATTATTGTCAAAAGATCCCACTCCCTGGAGAAGAATATCATGCTCTGTAAAGTAGAAGGGCAACAAATAAAAGGAAGGTCTTAGAAAAAATGGATAGACATAGTGCCTGAAACAATGCATTCAAACATATTGTAAGGATGGTATAGAATCTGGTAGTGTTTCATTCTGTTATACAGTGTTGCTATTAATCAAAATGAGATTGGTGGTATCTAGCAATAGCAATCACAATGTTCCCTAAGAACCTTGTTGTCACTTTCAAGAAAGTGCTGGTCTGCTAACCGCACACCTGGTGATTCTAACTCACCAAACTCACTTCAGGATGAAGATAATGTTGTTGCTATAAATTGGGAACAACTCAATGAAAGTGGGATTTGCAAAGTTCAGGATAATCTAGTTTACCTTGAGTGTTCATATGTTTTTCTTCAGTTGGGGTATGTAAAATTTACCTGGACTTCTGTGTGTCACAGAATCTGCCAACTGTTCTGGGGTGCTTAGAAGTGGTTCTGGTACAATGCAACCCTATGCACAATGGAATGAAATGCCACCAAATCCTACATAATTATCATCATCATTCTTATACTGGAGCCCACTGTGTCAGCTCATCTCATCAAGCATCTTTCTCCCTCTTCCCCATTTTTTTTGTTGCTCTTACACTTTACCAAACATGATGCCTTTTTCCAGAAATAAGCTCTCTCTTTATATGCTGTGAGATTTCTACATGTACTTTTTCTAAGAGAGATTTATTTGTTCTTTGTTAGTTAATGATATTTTCAGTATTCCTTTCCAGCACCCTAGTTCAAATGCACTGATTCTAATTGAGTTTTCCTTATAAAGTGTCCAACTTTTGCCTGCATGTGAGACAGTTGAAAATGCTGTTTTGGGTTAGTTCCACTTTATTTCTCAAGGTGATATCCTATTCTTCAAAACTTTGAAGTGATCTTGTGCAAAAGATTTACCTAATACAGAGCCTACTTTATTTTCTTGACCACTGTTTCCAGGAGAATACAAGAAAGATACAATCTGTAGAATTTCAATGTTTTCTTTATCATGGTCCACTTGTGAGGATTTTATTTATTCTATGTTGAATTGAAATCCATATTGAAGGCTGTGCTTGAATTTCTGATCCTGTGGCTAGCAGCTCCTTGCATATCCCAGAACACCATCTATTTGTGTCACGACTCCTATTTCTCTAGGATTGAGAGTTAAGTATTGAGATTACTGAGCATTAAATGATTTATATTTAAAACAATTTAACGAATTATAAAGCATTTTTCCAAAGTACTTTCATCATCATACAGACTTCCTATTAATGAGAAAGTGTTCCAGTCTTTCCAGACCTTGCCATCTTTCTAGGTTTTGGTTCTTCTTGTTAGTTTTTAACATTGCTATTCATACAGCGATGAAAGGATAGCTCATTCATAGTCCTTTAAATTTGCAACAATTTTATGGCTAGTGAAGGAACCTTGGTGGTAAAGTGTCTGTGTATTATGCTGTGGTCTGCCTCATCAGCAGTTTGAAACACCGACAGCTCTGCAGGAGGAAAACTGGGTTACACACTCACCCCAGAGTGAGTCAGCATTGAGTCAATAGCAGAGAGTTTGGAGCTTGGGTTTATGCCTAAGTAGAAGGAGCCCTGGGACTTATGAAATGGACCAGAAGTTCAAACCACCAACTTGCCCATGGGAGAAAATTGAGGCTTTCTATAGTCTTTGAAACCCATGGTACAGTTTCTATGCTCCTTGTGTTGTTGTTGTTGCAATTGACACAATGGTCCTTTGTGTTAGTCTAGGTAGACTAGAGAAACAAACCATCAATGTATGTAAGAGAAAGTCTTATATAAAAAGCAATTGTACACTAAGAAAGCATTTCAACCCAGTCTAATGCAAGCCCGCAAGTCTGATATTAGCCTATATGTCTGATACCCATCTATAAAGTCTTCTTCAGACTCATGAAGCACATGAAATTATGCTGAGTATAGGATGATCACAAGCCAGATGGGTAGAATTTCTTTGGATCCAGTAGCATTGCAAGCGTCTCAGTGCTGGCAAGGGTCTCCAAGCGGCTCCTCCAGTTCCCACGGCTGGGTTCTATCAGTGTAGTGGCCTGTGTCTTGTCAATAGAGTGTCTCCAAGGGAGTGAGCAGTCTGAGAGTGTTTCTTCTGCCTCCAAGGAGAAAATAGTAAAGCTTTCCCAGAAGCCGTATGGAAGGTCATCCATACCCACAGAGGCATCATTGATTGTGACCCAATTGAAAAACTAGACTCCACCCCTTCACCCTTAATTCTCTCATGTCCCAAATTGGCACCAGATTAGGTGACTACCTTACCTTTAATTTGCAGTTTAGTATTAACTAATAACATAACGTTATTGGTATTTTGAGTTAATTGTTGAGCTGCTAACTTAAATGTTATTGTTTTGAATACTATCCACTCCATGGATAAAGATGACACTGTCTATACCTACAATCATTAAAGTTTGGGAATTCCTGTTTGTCAAAAGCAACTTAATTGGATGTTTTTTCTTATGCCAACACTGATTATTTCTGAATAAATGTGGAATTCATGTTCAGGGAAGACAAATTTATTTTCAAAATAAAAAAGCAATATCTTCCACCACAACAATCCTGGGATGAAAGAGAAAAGTGTACTAATGAAGTATAACTTGAGTGTTTACCTTTTCTGTAATCAATCAGTTAAATTAAAATCCTTTACCTCCTTCAATATTTGACCACCTATTTTTTATTTTACCTCATTCTTGCATAAAACTAATTGACAATATTGGAGAGTTATCTAACTGCAAAATGTTAATAATTTTGATCTACTTCTTTATAGGTTATTTTGTGTTTGATTAAAAATTCCTTTGGTTAGCCAGTACCATAGTTCTGCTATATTATATTGCTGGCATCTTTGTTTATCTCCCTATGCATTGATTTTTTTTTGTTTAGTAATATATTATCTATTGACTAAGGTGACTAGAAGAATCACTATGATAAATAATTCAGATACTGGATAGTTTTCAAATTATTTTCAATTAATTGGTGTGTATGTATGTGATATTTTAGCTATCACAGTCCTTAAAGAAAGCATAACTGAATTAATAAGCTGAAATATTAAATGAATAGCTACATTTACTAAAGTAATAAAGTGATCAACATAAATGTGCCTAGGAAGGTGAGTTTTAATTAAAACTATGAATAAATTTATGTCAAATCTGTCTTTGAGACATTCTCAAAATACAGGTGGAGTAGACTTAAGGTGTAATTTTGACTCATCTGGACTTGTTTGTTTTAGTTTTTTTTCAGCTCTATCTTGAATTGATGGTTTGTTCCATATTCAGATGTAGTCAAATTTATTTCTGTGCATTCATTCTGAAGATAGACATGTGTACAGTTGCATTTTGTGTTGTTTAAAAAAGGCATTTGGCTTTGAAAAATTTGATTATTGGATCTCAAGCTTCAATTCTATTAACAAGTTGATATTTTCCAAGTACTTTTACTTCCTCTTTGTGTCTAACACTTTCATTCCTATTACAAATAATTATGGATGCGTTGCAATTTCATGTTTGATCAATTTCCAAATGCAGTAGTTAGTGGAATTATTCAATTTCTTCATCACTAGTTTATGGGCTGATGCATACATTTGAATAATAATTGTATCATTGGACTTTCTTGCAGGAGGATAGGTATAATCTCATCACAAGTATCTTTGTACTTTATGATGGATTGAGCAAGATGCTTTCTGAAAATGAATGCCACTTCATTTCTCACAATTGTGTTATTGTAAGCAGAGTAAAACATTTGATTTTTTTGATTCAAAATGTCCAATATCCATCCATTTCAGCTAGCTAATGACTAAGCTACAAATCTTCGTGCATTCCATTTTATTTTTTTAAACTTCCAGTTTTCCTAAATTTGTACTTCACATATTTTCAGGTTGAATCATTACAGTTTAAAACTGTTTCTCTTTATCTTGAGTCATGCTCCATAAAAATTAAGACCTTGAGGGCTTCATTCCCACATGCTATACAGACTTATGTCTCCATGGCCCACTCTCCTCTTTGTGCTCATGCAAATTTGCTCATGGATGACCAGGCAGTTGTATGAACAGAAGGTACTACCACCATGTTTTAAAATCTGTTTTAAAATATGTACCAGGAGTGAAATCTCTTGCCATAATTGTTGTGTTAGTCCGGGTAAACTAAAGAAACAAATTTATAGACACCCATATGGATATAAAGGAATGGTTTATATACAAAAGGAATGGAACTCTGAGAAAGTATCCCAACTCAGTCCAGTTCAAAGTCATAAATCCGATATTAGCCCATATGCCCGATACCAATCTATAATGTCTCTTTCCAAGTCATGAAGTCACAGGTCCATGGGTGCAGAATCCCAGTGCTGGCAGGGGTCTCTCCATGACTCCTCATTTCCAGATCTCAGGGTCCATCAACAGCATCCAGAGGTGGCAGAAGCAACTCATCACTGGCAGGGGTCCCCATGTGGCAGGGTTCTCCAGCTTCAGAGGTCTGGCTCCATCAGGGTAAAGCCGTGTGGCTTCTCCTCTGGCTCCTCAGACGCTGTCATGTTCTCTTATCCATGATTCATTGTCTCTAAGATTAACTTCCAACAACTGAGGGACAGCTTCTCATCTCCATGAGGGAAATATCGTGAGATTTCCCAGAAGTCTCAGGAGAAAACCATACCCACACGGAGACCTCATCTGCTGCTCAATGGCTTTCTCCTGATTAACAGGCCAGACTCCACCCCTACATTTCAATAATGAAATTAACATAAGCACGTGACCACCACTGACCAAATCATCAGAGAAGCAGAGTGCAGCAACAGTTTTTGAAGAAAGGTCATTAGCAAGCTCCTGGGTAGGCAGATGATGCAACCTTGTGTACTGAAAGTGAGGAGAACTTGAAGCATTTGCTGTTGAAGATCAAGGATCACATCCCTCAATGTGAATTACAACTCATAAGGAAGACCCAAATCCTCATATCTATACCTATAGGAAATGTCATGATAAATGGGCTGCGGTGTTCTCCCAATATTCAATTGCTCTTGTATATAAAGCTCTTTCTTATACACATACAAGTGTCTATGAATGTGTTTCCTCCAGAGTGCTCCTAAGAGACAAGGATGGAGAGACTTTGTCTTAGATACTTTTGCCATATTGTCAAGAGAGATCCATCCCTTGAGATGGATATCATTTTTGCCAAAGTGAAGGGACTCTGAAAAAGAGGAAGGCTCCCAATGAGATGGATTGACACAGTTGCTGCATCGGTGGGGTTTGACATAGCAACAATTGTGAGGATGGTGATGAACAGAGCAGTGTTTTTATCTGCTGTTCTGTTGTGCATAGGGTTTCTCTGAGTCAGAGCTAACTTGTTGGCATCTAACAACAAAAATAACAACAAATGAATGCACTATGAGATATTCTGTACCACAATAAGATAGTGTAGGAACTAAAAATAGAAGGCATTTAGAAAGAAGTACATATGAGGAATAGTTAGAGTCCACTGGGAAATTTTTAATTTTTCTAGAGCAATGGTTCTAGACCTGTGAGTCACAATCCCTTTGAGGGTTGAATGACCTTTCACAGGGGTTGCCTGCTTCATAACAGTAGCAAAATTACAGTTTTGAAAGAGCAATGAAAATAATTTTATGGTTGGGGGGGGTTTACCACAATATGAGGAACTGTACTAAAGGGTTGCAGCATTGTGCAGATTGAGAATAGTTGTCCTAAAGAAATAAAACATTCATTGATAGTCTGCTATTGATGTAGCAGTGTGAAAATTACAATAGTGTTTATATCACCAAAGGTACAGAATTGCTTTTAAAGTGAAAGACAATAGTTCAAGCAGAGCATTTTTCCTTTCTAAATTATCTTCAATTACTTATTCATCACAAAGTTCAAACCAAAAAAGAGATAAGGACGGGCACTATTTGATGATTAAGGGATCAGTTCACCAGGAGCTGGTGTACATAATACATATATATGCACATAATGAGAGACACACGGCATGTCAAAAATCTATTCAAAACATGAAAAACGACATCATAGATTCAAATATTATAGCAAGTGACTTTAATGTACCACATTCAGAGAAAAAATAGATCATTGGGAAGGAATTTCAGCAACAAGACTGAACTATAGGGCTAAACACTACAAGTAGGGAACTGGATCTGATAGGCATATATAGAGTTTTCCATCCAAACACACAAAAAATCAACATTCTTTTCAAGCATGCATGGCTCATTCCACATGCTGGGAAATAAGTCCAGCCGGAGTAAATTCAAGCACATAGAGAATACCAAGATGTCCGTCTTGGATCACCATGCCACAAAGCTGGAAATCAATAAAAGGCCAACCAGAAAAACAAGGACAAACACTTGGAAGATGAATAGTGAACTCCTGGGACATGAGTGGCTTCACAGGAGAAGTCTACCAAACATTCAGGGAAGAGCTGACAACAACCATCCACAAGGAGTTCTAGACCACAGGAAAGGGGGGCAAACTCGATTTATGAAGCCAGTATAACTTTGATACCCAAACAGGCAAGTATCCCACAGGAATAGAGAATGACAGACCAGTATCTCTAATGAACACAGACGCAAAAATCCTTAAGAAGATGTTGGTTAATAGAATGCAAAAGTATAAAAAACTTATCATCCAGCGTGATCAGGTGGGATTCATCCAAGGGATACAAAGATGGTTCATCATCTGAAAATGCTTCAATATTATATACCATACTGATAAGAAAAAGTATAAGAATCACATATGAATTGATACAGAAAAAGCATTTGACTAGATCCAACACCGTCTCATATTAAGATGCTTTAAGAAGGTAGGAATGGAAGGTAAATTCCTCAAATAATTACAAGCTATCTTGTAATTACAAGCCAACAGCCAACTTCAGAGTCATGCAGAAAAGATGAAATCAATTCCACTAAAAAGGGGGACCAGAAAAAATTAAAAAAAATGGGGGATCAGTGGGCTGAGCCCCAGTGGCGTAGTGGTTGTGAGTGAGACTGCGGCCCACTGGGATGGAGGTTTAATTCCAGCGGTGGCTCCACAGGAGCAAAATGGGCCTCCTACTCCCACCACCAGAGGGCAGTGATGGCCCCCCTAAAAAAGGGGGGGATCAGACAAGGATGTTCCTGTCCCCACTTCTATTTAATATTGTACTGGAGGTCATAGCTAGCATAGGAAAGCAGAAGCACATAAGATGTTTCTAACTGGGAGAGGAGGATGTGAAACTATTGCTATTTGCAGATGATATGATTCTGTATATAGAAAATCTCAAAGCTCCACAACCAGAGTACTAACAGCAGTGGAGGAATGTGAAAAAAGGAAGAGTATACAATATCAACAAACCAAAGTCAATTGGCTTGTTATATACATCAGACAAGACCTTAAAAAAGGAGACCAAGAAGGCAGCATCCTTCAACAGTAGCCAAGAACAAATTAAAATATCTAAGTATATATTTATCCAAAACAATAAAAGACCTATACAAGGAAAACTGCAAGATCATAGCACAGGAAACCAAAAATGACCCCCACAAATGAAACAATATCCCATGCTCATGGCTTAGAACATTCACTATAATAAAGATGGCAATCCTACCAATGGCGCTATTTAAGTTTAATGCTGTCCTGATTCAAAGACCAAAAGCCTTCTTCAAAAGAATTGCAAACTCTTACCAGGAATTTCATATGGAGAGGGAAGTAACCCAGAATCAGCAGAGATCTCGTCAAGAATGAAAAGTGCAAAGGGCTTGCTTTATCTGACTTTAACACATTCTACACAGCCACAGTGCTCAAAACAGCGTGGTGCCGGCATTATGACAGATACACAGAACAAGGAAAAAGAACAGAAAACCCAGAAATTAAACCAACAGCATAGACATAACTGATCTTAGGCAAGGGGCCCCCAAACAACAAGTGGGAGATGGACGCCCGATTTAACAAGTGGTGCTGGAAACAGTGGCTATTAACATGTAGAAAAATGAAATAAGATGTCTACCTCACTCCATTTATAAGAACAAACTGAAGGTGGATCACAGACCTAGAACTATCAGGACCATTAGTGAAGTAACAGGGCAAACTTAAGAACCATGGCTCAGTGAATCCGAAGGCTAGCTGTAATAGGGAAGGTGACACACACACACACACACACACACACACAAATGAACACAAAGTAGTTATGTGGGATGTACTAAGGCTAAAACACATGTATGCATCAAAAGACTTCAACATAAGGGTAACATGGCAATCTGTATAATAGGAGGGGGTTTTCAGCAATGACACAACAGACAAAGAGCTTATTACTAAAATCTACAATACCCTCATGGGTTGCAAAAATGGAAAACAGCTAGCCCCCCTGAGAAAGTGGCCAAAATAACTGAAAATACGTTTCACTCAGAAGGAGACTCATATGGACAATAAATGTCTGAGAAAAAGCTCCTGATCACTAGATATCAGAGAGATGCAAATCAAAACAACCATGAGATACCATTTAACACTCTTAAAGTTAGCCCAAATCAGAAAATTAGAGAGCAACAAATGCTGGAGAGGTGGTGGTGAAATTGTTGGTGGTCCTGTAGAGATGTGCATACTTTATGGAAAGTGATCTAGCAAAATTTAAAGTAAATGGAAATTGAACTACCTTATGACCCAGCTATCCCTCTACTAGGCCAATCTGAACCGCTCCTAGAAATTTGGGTGGCTGAGAACATCACTAAACCTACAGGTTGGAGAGCAGATTACAGCCGAGGACAAATCTGAAGTCGCATGGTGGTGAATTAGTGTGGTCTGAATCCCCTAGAGCCTCAGCAGGGCATCCCTCTAAATCAAGGAAGAGTCATAACAGATCAGCAACTGGAGCAAAGTAAAGCTGTGAAGTTCCTGATGAACCCTCAATATGAATTTCAGCCTGTTAGAGGGAGATCCCCCATAACCGGTGGGGAGCTAGTCATGAAGGTCAGTGACTAGAACGGTAATTATGCATATTTTTTCTTTCTTTTTTAATCTTTGCTCTTTTAATTTTTCTATTTTCTCTCCTTTTCTATATAAAATATTTTGTTTTTCTTTTGTTTGGTCTATGCCATAGTTAGTTTGCCTACTTATGTAAGACAGGCATGGGGGCTCATGGCACATGGAATCCAGGAAGAGGAGAGGCAATAGCAGTACCATAAGGGTAGTAATAAAGGTGGGGAGGGAATGAGAGGAAGGATGAATTAATCCAAGTGATCGACACATAACTATACATCCCTCTCCAGAAGGAAAGAACAACAGAAAACATAAGGGAAGGGAAGCAACTGTCAGTGAGAGATATGAAAATAATCTACCAAGAGGGTATTGCGGAGGGGGTGAAGGAGGAAAAAATGAAGAGCTGATACGAAGGAGTCAATAGAAAGTAAATATCTAGAAATGAATGAAGGCAACATATGTACAAACATGCCAGATGCAATCAATGTATGGGTTGTAATAAGAAATGTAAAATCCCACAATAAAATGATAATAATAATTTTTAAAAGATGTGGGATAATGTAAGCGACAAAATAAATCAGAATACTTTGGAGAGCAAGTTCCATAGTAATTTAGGGACTCAGACCATACACATTATTCCAGATTCATGTAGGCAAATGTGAAAAACAGTAATAGTAATTAAGAAAAGTGAGAAGAGTCAACTGTGACATTGAGGACAGTGAAAGCAATGTTTACTTCAAGTAAAACATGAAAAGCCGTTCTGTGACTAAAAAGTCAATCCTAGACATGTCCCTCTATCATTTCTTTGTATGGATAAGGAAGGTACTTAGGGTTATAAGAACCAAGATAGGTTAGGGATATATGGTAAAAAGTTGACTCTCTCAGGAAGTGAAGAATATTTTTTTAATTTATGAACTTTTTTTTTATGATTCAGGGAGTCAAGTTTTAGATCAGCAATAAATTATAGTCAAAAACATAGCAAATTTTATGTTTGCTAGTAATATCTCCTATTTGGGCTTTTTAGAGACGTCAAGCTATGGGACTATTTATTTAAATGAAAGAAATGTATACTTGAAAATGGTTTTACAAGTATATTCTGTACAATGGAGACTTTGCAACAATCTGCATCTCCTCAACCCTACATGGCTTCATTTGGCTTCAAATAATTAGGCTTCAAATCCCATTACTGAGATTGAATAGTTTACCTGTGTCATTTGTTCTGAAGGGTGTATAAATTGTCTACTCCATGCTGGCTTTCAGAAAGTCTAGCTGAACAGGCATACCTGTGGAAATGAAGAAATCCTAATCTCATCAATTTAAGTGGAGACCATTTAAATAATTATGTTGCAACAAGTAATATATTTTGGTGTTCAATGAATCAATGTCAGTATTTTATGTTTTCTTTTATCTTTATTAATAAATTCAATATCCTTTTTCCATTTTTTAAATCTAAAGGTGACCCACCCCAATTATACCAAATATTAATCATGTCAATCTAATATACAACACAGATGATGGAATCATTTATATTCTTTATGATGAAAGGATACAACACAGATGTATGCAACTTTGTGCTCTTCCATCACATTTCTCCAATATGCACGCTGAGCAAAGAATTCCGGAAGCTGGCCACAATGTAGACTCAGGATCAGAGGACAACTCAGGAACCAACTGCAATATGTAGATGATATGAACTTGCTTACTGAGCGCAAACCGGATATAAAGCACTTACTAATTAAAATCAATGACTACCGGTTTCGGTATCATTGTTTTGCCGATAGCAGCCTAACAAGTAAGCCAATTCATCACCAGGGCATGTGTGTGTGTGTGTGTGTGTGTGTGTGTGTGTGTGTGTGTGATATTCATCCTAGAGGATATAATAGAACTTCCCCTATGGGTTTCTGAGAAAGTAACTCTACTGGAATAGAAACCATCATCTTTTTCCTGCAGAGCATATGGTGGTTTCAAATTGCTGACCTTGTGTCCAGGGTACACGAGGATAGTTATCAGTTAGAATTGACACGATAGTAGGAAGGTTTTTAATATCTATCTATCATTGACAATAGATATAGACATTGATAATATTGAGAGAGAGAGAATTAAGGTTTTTGTGCCAACTGGCCCAATAAACACATGTGAGATTAATTGAAGGGCAGAGAGAAAAATGACTCACTAAGTCTCATATTTTTTGTTCTCAGGTCTCTTGTTTCTGATGGCCACACCAGGGTGCAACTGCCTGAACCAGTTCCGTGCTTCAGCTGGCAAGGCTCACTTTCTACAAGACCTGCCTGAGGAGAAGCCACATGGACATACCCTGCCATAACCTTGGATGCTGTAGCACCTGTGTGGAGACCTGATGTTTACATGCTCACTGACTGGATTTCCTCCTGCAGTCAGCTTCATTGTGTGTGTTTTGTAAGATAGAGGAGGACTTTGTAGATTTTAATTGGACATACAGGCTAATGTTGGACTTATAGGTTTGAAAGCCACTGAATTAATTCCAAATGATGACAAGCCTATAGTCTCACTAGGATCCCTTAATTTTTTAAAAGTCCAGTCAAAACAGGGAATCTGTTGGACCAATTAAATTTAAGGCAGAGCGGTCAACTCAAAAGATTATTGTGGCTATTTTTGGAAAACCCAAAGGGGTAGTCCATTTATAAATGTTCTTAAAGAACACAGAGAGACCACGGGGACTTAATATGAAGAAATTTTAATAATGCTGGAAATTGCATTGAAGAGAATAATGCTAGGAATGGTACATAAAGGATCCCCCTCCCCACTCCCAACCCAATCAAGACAGAAAAGGCACAGACTCATTCAATAATGTAGTAAGGGCTGTCCTATGGGGTATTCAATGAGATATTTTATCCTTCCACCCTCAACCAGGACCTTGCTCCTTCATAGTTTATTTTGCTCCTCAAAATAAAAAAAAAAATTAAAAAACACAGTTTGAGTCCAACAAGGACGTCAAAACGGATATTGTGTTATTTTATAAATTCAATCACACAGAATTAGTAGGGGGTGTATAAGAATGATGTTAACAGCACCTCCTAGTATAATAAGCAACCCTAATAGTTATGGCTCAAGCGCTGGCTGCTTACTAAAGAGTCAGTGGTGTGAACTCTCACGCCATTGTGGGGAAGAAGACCGAGTGATCTGCTCTGTAAACATTCACAGACTTGGAAACCCTATGGGCCAGTTCTCCTTAGTCCCATAGGGTCATGAGAAGTTATTGTCTGAACCACAATGGGTTTCCCTTTCTGTTTATTTTGCTCTGCTCACTTGCTATTGAATCTATCCCAAGCCTTGTAACTCCATGTGTGCAAAGTATATTTAATTGTCCTTTAGTGGGTTTCCACAGTTATAGCCTTTCAAAGGGAGATCCCCAAGCCTTTCTTATGAGTACCTAAGACCTCTCATCTAGTAATTGACCACTTTCTATATGTGGCAGTCATCTGCTTATGTTAATTTTATCATTGAAATGTATGACTTTGCACTGGACTGGATTGGGATGCCTTCTTAGGGTCAGATTTCTTTTGTATATAAATCCTTTCCTTATACCTATATGCGTGTCTCTGAAATTTGTTCCTAGTCTATCTGGACTAACTTATTATGGTACCTCAGGAGTGGGGTACTAGGGGAACAAATCATAAGATGAAAAATAGAAGCTTGCTTGACTTGTGCCTCATGGTATTGTTACTTTTTTGGCTAGACAGAAGTCAGATATGTCCTTCAAGTTTGCTGAATTATTTTCTGGAAACAATATGGGAAGTTAAAGTTTTGATTATTTTGTTTGGAAGCTGCCTTTGGTTGTTCCTATATAAAATGGACACTGTTAATGTATATCTTGAGCTCAAAGGTGGGGGCCGCCATTTGAGTGTCTCAGAGCCGGTTCTGTTCAGGGACAATGATTAAGATCAGAATGTCAGACTGAAAGCAAGGATTTGTTTTGATGCTTTTTGAGACTTAATTCAATGTTTTGGTGTAAACAGTAGTTTAGATAAGGATATAGATAAGCTTAATAAGTATTGACCTTCTGTTTGAAGAATTAAGCTTGATTTCTGATTATGCTGTTTATATTTTTTTCTTATGACTGTTATTGTAAATATAAGGATGCATAGAAATGTTTATTGGAAAGTCTGGAAAGAGTTTATAAATCCAGTTACCTCAAGGCAAGCATTGACATCTAGAGGGTTAGGACTTAGTGTCAAAGACATCTCTGAAGTGATTAACCCCACCTTGAGCTTAAATGGGGTTAGACCACACCTGGAAAAACTTCTCTGAAGAATGTAGCCCCACCCAATCTTTGGGAGTACTCAGGATACTTGTAGTCTGAGATGTCAGACTGACCAATAAAGAAGGATAGAATCAATTTCCTTGGAAAATCCTGACTAGTGATTGTCTTCAAAAGTGAAGGAATATGGAACCATGAAGATAACTCCTCTCTGGGTCTGAATGTTAAAGGAAACTTGTGGCAGGCTGAAATGCTTGTTAGGTGACCACCCAGATTTACTGCTTGTCAGTGAAAGAAGGAGAAATGCGGCAATAAAGAGCCGGGTTGACTTTGGCCACTGACACTCAGGGACTTGGTTCACAGGAAAAAGAGGAGACGAGAGCGGGTTAACTGGTCTGAAGTTCATGACCTAGCATGAGAGAGCTAGGCATGTTGAGAATTTGTTAGGTCCTTGGTCTAAAGGAAGGTGACCAATGACCACTGTGGTGAGGCTAAGTGGAAAAGCCCACATTGAGTTGACCAGAACCCTACCAGAGGAAGAGAAGCGATTTAAGTCTGTGACCTGGTGCATCTTTGCTGACTTTATGGATGACCTGTCCTGATTTGACTTTGCTAATGGACACACACTTCAAGAGTTTACAACTGGAATGAAGATTCTTCATGCTGAAAGATATGATTGTTTCCTCAGAGCACTGGGTTGATGTAAGTGGGCAATATAGAAATTAGATACACAAAATAGGGGAATGAAGTCATGAGGTTGTTTGGCTTGCAAACTCTTATAGGTGGTAGAATATACATTCATAGGATTATAGAATCAAGGTGTAGATATTTTGTAACTATAATTGTAAGGCACAGGATACCTATTGTTTTGTTCACTTATAGAATGTTATTTTCAAACGATGGTGACACATGTTGACTTATATGTATTTTAGTTTTATCCTGTTAGATATAAAAATTATTTTATTGTTTATTTGAGGGTTACATATGGTTACAGAGTTATGTGAAAATATAAAATTAACAAGGGGTGGTCTGTGGCAGTCATCTGCTTATGTTAATTTTATCACTGAAATGTAGGGGTGGAGTCTGGCCTGTTAATCAGGAGAAAGCCATTGAGTAGCTGATGAGGCCTCTATGTGGGCATGGCTTTCAACTGAGACTCCTGGGAAATCTCGCGGTATTTCCCCCGTGAAGATGAGAAGTTATCTTCCCCAGTTGTTGGGAGTTAGTTTCAGAGATGATTAACCACAGGCAACACAAGATGCAGCCTCTGAGAAGCTGGAGGAACCAGCGGAGAGACCACTTGGCTCTGCCCTGATGAAAACAGACCTCTGAAGCTGGAGTGGCATGCTGTTGATGGACCTGAGCCCTGGAAGTGAGGAGCCATGGGGAGACCCCTGCCAGTGACAGAATTCTGCACCCACTGACCTGTGACTTCCTGAGTCGGAAGCAGACTTTATATACTGACTTCAGGCATATGAGTTATTATTGTACTTATGACTTTGCACTGGACTGGATTGGGATGCCTTCTTAGGGTCAGATTTCTTTTGTATATAAGCCCTTTCCTTATACCTATATGCGTGTCTCTGAAATTTGTTCCTCTAGTCTATCTGGGCTAACTCACTATATATGCTTGAGTATAAGTTGACCAGGATATCAGCCAAGGCACCTAATTTTACCACAAAAAAACTGCATTAAAATGTGCTGAAAAAACTCAGTTTTTACATGAATAAATATGGTAACTGTTCCACACCGGGAGATTATACATTTTATTAAACTTTTGCTTTTTATTAGTAGTGTTGGGATGTGCCATCATTTTACATGCTTTACTTAGTATTTAATAACTTTTTGTTCAGTAGCTCTGTTGAATTCATGTGTGATAACTTTGTATTGTTCAGTTCAAAGCTTTGGTGAGAAATAGTTTTGTGAGTAAATACTGTACAAAAGGTTCTTAACAACCTGCAGTACACAAATTATGCACCTTTGTTCGCTGAAAGTGAGGAGGATTTGAAGCACTTGTCAATGGATATCAAGGATTAAACTTTATGGATTATAACTAAATGTACAGAAGAGTAAGATATTCACAAATGGACGAAAGGTAAGGTAAAGATTGATAGAGAAAAGTTTGGTTTGTCAAGGACATTGTCTTACTTGGATAAATAATTAATGCTCATAGATACAGATTAGATTAGGTAAATCTGCTGCAGGAAGCCTTTTTATAGAATTTAAGCAAAAATATTAAGTTCAAGACTAAGGTTCTTCTGACCGTGGCATTTTGAATTGTCTCATACATATTTAAAAGTCAAGGATTGAATAGGGAAGACCAAAGAAAAGTCAATTCTTGTGAATTGTGGATGGTAGAGAAAAATATTGACATTACTATGGAATGCTACAAGAACAAATTAATCTGTCTGGGAAGAAGTACAGTCAGAGTGCTTCTTAGAACCAAAGGTAATGAGACTTCATCTTCTTTACTTTGTACATGTCTGGGGAGAACAGTCCCTGAAGAAGGACATTATGTTTCTCATGCAGAGAAGGCACCAGAAAATAGGATGGCCTTCATGGAGATGAATTGACCCAGTGGCTGCATCACTGAACTCCAACATAGTAGCAAGTGACATAATGGCATAGGGCCAAGCAGTGTTTCATTCTATTGTGCATAGTGTTATTATGTGTGTAGGAACATACTCTAGGGCCCCTAACAACATGTTACCAGTATTGTTTTGAATATATTACTTTAAATTCAATTATTCATTCATTAATTGAAGGTCAAAAGTCCTCATACTTGAACTAAGAAACATGGTGGGTTGCCAGTAAGTTGACTAAGTAGGCCATTTTTGTTTGTTTGTTTAGGAGCCACTCTGATTCATAGGATTCCCTATATAGAGCAGAAGAAAACACTAACCAGCTCTGTGTGATCCACACAATTGCTTGCTAAGTGCACTGTTACAGTCCCTGTGTCAGTCCATCTCCATGAGTGTCTTTCTCTTTCAGTGAATTTCTACTTCACCCAAAATAGAGACTTCTTCTGGAGTTTGGTCTCATCTGATAACATGTCCAAAGTACACTAGACTAAGTCTTGGCACCTACTCTTCTAAGGAATATACTGATTGTCTTTGTTCTGCAACACATTTGTCTGTTCTTCTGCTAGTAGATGGTATATTTACTATTCTTTCCCAATGTCAAAATTCAAATGCTTCTATTTTTATCAGGAATACCTTAGTTATTCTTTGGCTTTATATGCATATGGATAAATTAAAAATACTGCAACTTGGTTTAGGGACTCCCTAATGTTCAATATAACATTTTTTAACACATAGCTTCTTTGAAGCATGCTTACCATGTGGAAGATACTTTATTTCTTGAAAGTTACTTCTATAAAAAATAATCAAGCTTCCTGAACTCCTCTGAAAGAGGTTGTTTACTTCACCTATTCATGGACTTTGGATCCCCTTCTGTACCCCTCTCATTTATAGTGATATAATTTTTAGTTCTTTGACGCCCGATACCTGATCTCTTTGACACCTCATGATCACACAGGCTGGAATAACTCTTCCATGTGGGCTTTGTTGCTTCTGAACTAGATGTCCACTTGTTTACTTTCAAGCCTTTAAGACCCCAGATGCTATATCTTTTGATAGCTGGGCACCATCAGCTTACTTCACCACGTTTACTTATGCACACTTACTTATTTGTCTTTAGTAATCATATCAAGAAAGTGGGCATGCAATGTTATGATTTTTAATTCTTTGAAGCCTGATAACTGATCCCTTCACCACATCGTCATCACACAGCTGGTGTGCTTCCTACATGTGGGCTTTTTTGCTTCTGAGCTAGATGGCCACTTGTTTATTTTCAAGCCATCAGCTTTCTTAACCACTTTTGCTTATGCTCACATTTGTCTTCAGTGATCATGTTGGGAAGGTGAATATCATGGAGTGCTAATTTGATAGAACAAAATGTTCTTACATTAAGGAAGTGCAGGGAGGAAATCAGCCAGTCAAGGTACAGAGTAGCAACAATGAAATATGCAACTTTTCTCTGGTTCTTAAATGCTTCCTCCTTCCCACTATCATGATCCCAATTCTGCCTTACAAATCCAGCTAGACTAGGGGTTGTGTACTGGTACTAATAGGAGCTGGAAATATGGGGAATTCAGGATAGATGATTCCCTGCAGAACCAGTGGTGAGAGTGGTGATACCAGGAGGGTTGAGGGAAGGTGGAGTAGAAAGGGCTACCAATTGCAGGGATCTACATATAACCTTCTCCCTGGGGTATGGACAACAGGGAAAAGGTGAAGGGACATATCAGACAGTGTATGATATGACAAAATAATGATAATTGGTAAATTATTAAGGGTTTTGGGGAAGAGGGAAGGAGGGGAAATATAGGAATCTGATAGTAGGGACCTACATGGAAGGATGATGTTTGCAGAATGATGATGTCAACAATGTGCAAATGTGTAAATCTGCATACAATTGATGCATGTATTGATCATGATAAGAGATGGATAAGCCCCCAATAAAATGATTTAAATAAATGATCAAGGTCATATATGTAGAATCATGTAGTCTTCTTTTGTAGGAGCCCTATGGCCTAAGTATTTATGCGTTAGCTAGCTAACCATTCAAAACCACCAACTGATCCACAGGAGAAAGACAATCCTTTCTATTCTAGTAAAATTACGGTCTCAAAAACCCACGTAAATAATTTCTACTTTTCCCTATAGGATTGCTATGAGTCCGAACTGATTCAATGGCAAGGTGTTTGGTTTTGAAAATTGTTCTTGTTTTAATTTTCTTCTTCTTTAATCTGAACTTGCATATAAGCTATTGATGCTTCACAGTTGAGACCTGCCATACTTGGCTAGCAATATTGGTTTTCTCTAACATATTCCTCCCCAGATGTAGTTAATCTAATATGGGGATATTCTATTCAAAGAGATTCATTTGTATTTTCTCAATTTAATTGTTAAAAAGGGACATTGCAATTTTGTTGCTCTTGTTAAATTCTGCCTTGTAATCTCCAACTGTTTTACTGACAAAAAGCCATGTTTCCAATTGCTTTTCACCTTTTTTCCCCTGTTGTTCACATTCCAATTGCCAGTAATTCTCTATAAAACTGGATTGTGAATTTAATCAATTTTAGTCTTAATAAGTTGGTAAAATTGTTCAATTTCTTCATCATTGGTTCAGTTGTTTCATAAATTTTAATACTATTTCTATACATGGCCATTTTCATCAACATATTGACACTATTTCAGCACCGATGGAATTGTACTTCAAGATAGATTTTAAAATGTCCTGCTAGAGATAAGTGTAAGTTTTCTTCAAATTTTCTTTCCTGATATAGCATGTTTGTTTGTTTCATAATGACTAATATATGCTCCTTATTGTCAAAAATATGCATCTTTATGTGTTTCATTTGATTTGACTGCTTTTAATTTTTCTAGTTGCATACTTCATACAATTCATGTTCCAATTATTGGTAAATATTTAAAGCCATTTCACCACCTTTTGAGCCATGCTCTATGAAGAAATGAAAGCCCCCCTCCAACTTTTGTTTCATCGATGTCATTATGGTGCACTCACAGTTGAGAGGCAGCTCTTCCTCAGTCATATTTTGAGCGCTTCAAACTGATGGGCTCAGCCTCCAAAACTACATATATCTGGGAATGTTCAGCTGCTGTTCATACTGGTTTCAAGGTGCATCAATGTTTCCAAATTTTTCTTCATCATGAAACCTGGATGCAAACTCTTTATCATTACTATTCAAGTTTACAATGATGCATTCAGACGAAAGATGTTATCATATAAAAGGAAAAGTCCATTAAAATGAAGAAAAATCAAAACTGGATAAACCAGAGACATTTTGTATTTTAAAAAACCCAAATTGCTTTTAATTTTACTAAATTTTAACTGCTAATTTTTAATAACTATATTTCCTGAGATATACTTTTGTTAGCAATATTTGTATTTTAATGTGCAAATTGTTGTTATTTGTTATAAGTTATTTCCTAATGTCTAACCAGTAGCACACACATTTTTATTAAAGTCTGAAAAGTTAAGATAATTAAATGATAGAATCAATAACTGAAATTACTATCCAATTGTCCTTCGGCTCTTGCATCAAAACCTTGATCATAGACACTTGAGCATTTTAAGTCAAGAAACAGAGAAACTGAGATCAATCAGTGAAAAATTTATCT